>OX155971.1:21502605-21672605 GCA_944548615.1 Micropterix aruncella
TCACGCGGTGGAAGTTGGCGCTCGTGGCCTGCCAGCTAAATCTCTATTTCACCTCTTTAAAGATCTTGGCCTTTCCAGAAAAATAATCAACTCTTTCTTAGAAAAATTATCTAAAACTGCGATTTGCGAATCTCAAATTCTATGGCTTCGAAGGGGGAGTGAATGGGTGGTAAGGTGCACGCTCACATGTGGCAAGACAGCTGTCCTAAACCTACCACAGCCGGTTCGTAAGTCCGGAATCCACTGATCACCCCCCAGAAGTGTAAAAAAAATAGTATGATGATGGGCCCGACTCCGGTCGGTGAATTCCATGGCAGCTCCGTTTGTTTTTATTTATTATTTATTATTATTAATGTGCCCGATTTGAAGCCCTTTCCTTTCACTCTTCTTTTCACATATTTTCCCAAAAGTAACCTTCCTCATCAATGGTGTATTGCTGCCAATCCGTGTGTAAAGAGATTATATATTCAGGCTTCTGAGCGAGGACTGCTGGGTTTAAAAAGCGACCGGAACGTAGCGAAACGTATGCGCAGCGAAAACATGCAACTCTGGTCAGTGTGCACAAAAAAAACTGCTGTAACGACGTAACATTTTCTTGCAAGGTTTATCCCAACGAGTATGTCAAACGAAGAGTCGGGACTCGCATACAAACGAGAGGCTAGACTAAAGTCAATAGCAGTACCCAGCCTAGCGATATATTTAATTCGAATTTCAAACAACCTATTAAAAGTTACTGTTAGTCATTACTGTGAGGGTAGCGAACGGTTTCGTGCAGCTTGAGCCATATGATCCATTTTGTTCGCATTCAACTCTTATTCAGAAGCCTCCTCGTGCGGAAGGCTACCCCGGGTGAGACTCCGGCGTCTCAGGCCTCACAAGCTGGTGGACCGGTTTCTCCTGGTGGGATTGCATCCCGGCGCTACTTTACGGTTTGCGCACCGTTCGGTGACGCCAATCGGTCGTTCACTCTGACTAATTGCTAAAGGAGTCTGGAGAATATGGAAATATTCTGTCACCTAAGCAGGGGGAGTGGATACTGACCATGTCGTAAACCACTCTTGTGATGACAATTAGGCTACTTATTCTTGAAATCAGAGCCGGGCAAAAGATGCCTTTGGTCCCCGATAGATTCAAACCGAATCACCGCTTAACTCAGGGCAGGTAGAGGTCGCTCAAGTGACTTCGAATATGTTATCAGTCGGGAGGACTGAGGTATCCTGGAGGTCAATTCCAGACGGAGATATCCTTCCAAAACTGATAGTTAGGGGGCGAAGCTGCCCGCTGGGTACCTTTCCCGGTGCCTCGCCGTAAGTCGTTGGTCTCTAACGGGCTTGTTGGCGAAGCTAGACAGTAGATTGTCTTGTCTCCAAGTCTTCTACCTTCATCCCACGGCTGAAAGAATGATCAGATATCGTTATACCAGCCTGGGGTGACGGGTTCGCCCATTGTAGTCGACACCGCCTCACTGAGATGGTGGGTTCGGCCGTAGTAGATGACAACTCTAAAGTATGACTGTCGTTGCGGCGACGCAACGTTGATTGTGCGCTCTTCCACTGCTCACGACCCAATCTATCAGGGATTTTCCTACACCTTCTCAAAAATGGAGTGACACCCCCAAAATACCCAGGACAGTAGGACTCCCTCAACCCAAAAAAAGAGTTATAACCAGTGTTAAAACCAGTCACAAAGACTTGAAACCAGTCACATACCTGGGTCTGGGGAATTTTCGCCCCGTGCAGAAATTTCCCAAATGCGACCCTGGCACGGGTCGCACGGGCCAAGAGCCGCCCCTGCGCGACGCCTCTAGGAGAACAAACTATTGTAGCAACGGGATGAAATATAATGCCATATTCTACATGTTCCAATGAAGTTCAACATCGACAGTTACAATCGCAACAGTTTTTAAGTTTATCCTCGATTTGCAATACCGGGCCGCGTAGATGGTACCCCGTCACATGCAAACGTAACGCGTCCGTCTGTGTATCACGCGGTGGGATCGTTTCCTTTTTCATCGCCGCGCCGCTTTACGAGTTTCTCTTTACGGCAAAGGGGAGAGAAATCACTCTCTCTCTCTACAATTCCTCTATTTTTTCGTCGGCTGCAGTCCGCCTTTATTTGTGCACAAAGCTACAGCCATTTTCCTAAAGAGAAAGGAAAAACCGGTCATTCCGTTATGCGGCGCGCGCTCTACATTATTTTTTTTGACTCTAGCTACTCTGGCAAGAACTCAATGAACAATAAACGCTTTCACCTCTTTCAATTTTATCTAAGTAACCTAGACAAAGGCCCTCACGTTGAGTCTTCGATATTGGCTGTCGGTGTATCACAGTACCTTCACAATTCAACCATGTGAAGTTCAACCATCCCAATGTTATTAAAGTAAAATTTGAAGTCTCTTGCTCTATCATATACTACGGTAAAACTAACATGAACATATGATTACCGTTTCTCCACCATAGACATTTTTAACCATTTGAAGACCATAAGCTTTACTCTAGAGTATGCAAAATTTTGATACATAAAACTGTTAGAGGGCGATGTAAATAACATATAAAGTTTTGTGAAAAATGGTTCAATAGATTTTGTATAAATTGATAGGACGTAAGTGTCACTGTGGTCCATAAAGATGCAAAATTACAAATTTCCAAAATTTCATTATTTTATTATTAAACTCAGACATTATTCGTACCAAAAAAGGTACTAAAAGAAAAAAAGTCGGATTGAAAAAGCCGCCATAAATATTTATATTATTTATTTTAAATCACCAGAGTTCGTTGGTCATTTGGCCATTACAATATTTTTTATGCTGATGTGCTATACCTGATGTCCTAATAATATGGAAAATATATAATTTATAAATCAATCGAATTCGATATTTATAAAATGATTTTTGAATGTATAGGACACATGTATCCCTTGATCCGTAAAGGCCTAACAACTAACCGACGTTCTACAGGGAACTGTACGTAAATCACTGCTAACAAACACACAATATACAATAAACATATTCATAAATCTAACTTATTTATAATACTTATATACTTATTATTCAACACCTACCTATTATATATATCTATATAATATTCACTATACGATGTATCTGTATTACATATCTATATATCCATATACCATCGTCCTACTCCTTCTTCCTAATCACTTACAATTCTCTGCCTTCCTCAGCGACTTTCTATATAAATTAATTTTTAATGTCAAAATGGTAATTTAAAAAAAAACTATTACTATTGCAGGAAACGATTAGCGGCCGAATGTATAATATATGCCTGTTTGTATAGTTGTTTTATTGCGTTTTTTAGTTAGTTTTATTGTATTTTGGTTGTATATTATAATGGTTGTTCAATTATGATTAAAAATTGTATTCTCAACCTTATGTATGTTTATATCGATATATGTGTATGTTCATATCGTTTATATCGATATACATCTTGGAAACCTGCAAAATTTGTAAGGAACCACGATCAGTATTTCAAAATAAACAATTTTAAACACGGCTATAACACGAGAAATAAACAAGGGCTACAAGCACCCAAGCCAAATTTAACTCTAAAAAAGAAATGTTATACAATTCAATAAAAATCTATAACCACCTACCTGCAAATATCAAAGAAATAAAAGGAAAAGGGTTTACCGCAGCGTTGAAAAAATGGCTTATCGAAAAAAGCTTTTACACGTTGAGCGAATATTTCTCATAATATCATATTGTGGGCATGCATTTTTTTTACAATAATTCAATTAGGAATATTACATATTTTAAATTATATACATTTCGTATTTATAGGCGGATTTTTGATTTTACCTTGATTTATGATTTTTTTTCTTTATTTTTTATCTTATTGGTGAATTATTTATATTAATTTTCTTCTACTGTTAGTGCTACTTATCCGGTATGTTTAGATTTTTCATGTTATATTTCTTTTTTAAAGGTTATTTCATACCATTCAATGAACATTACGAATTATTATTGATTTGATTTAGATATTAAAGGCAAACCAGTAAAATAATGACATTTTTTAATAAGAAATTACAAAATTAGCAGATGAGTGAATTTGCCAATCTGTTAATTGGCAAATTTAAAATTTAAACAGGTAATTGTGAGAGACATAATTTTACGCATTATCACCATAAATGTACCGCCACAATTTCGGACAATAAATATATTTCTATTTCTATTTCTATGACTTGTATACCACTGTACCAATAAAATGAATCTGAACCTCAATTTATGTTTCCTGAAATAAATAACTGTTACGGTTGCCATATTCGCAATATATCTTCTAAATTTAGAAGAAGATGAAGAAAAATCATACTTTAGAGTTGTCATCTACTACAGCCAAACCCGCCACCTCAGTGAGGCGGTGTCGACTACAATGTGCGAACCCATCACCTCAGGCTGGTATTAAGATATGTGATCGTTCTTTTAGCGGTGGGATAAGCGTAGAAGACTTGGAGACAATACAAATCTACTGTCTAGCTATGCCGACATGCCCGAAAGAGGCCAATGCCTTACGGTGCGGCACCGGGAAAGGTAACCAGCTGGTAGCCTCGCTCCCCGTCTACCAGTTTGGAAGGATATCTCCGTCTAGAATTAACTTTCAGGATACCTCTTACCACTTGACTGGTTACTGGATCGAGGACGATTGCGCGGTCTTCTCCCTTACGTAGCGGTGATACGGTGTTTACCGAATCTATCATTGCCCGGCTGTTCACCCGGAATCGGGTAGCAGATTGGTCGTTTCAAGAAGAGTTGCCGTAAGGTTAACTAACAACTACCCCCGCTTTATAGGAGACATTACTGTTATCTGACTCCACCGGCTGTCGGTCGGAAAGCACAATCGATTGGCTGACTACGCACGGTGCGCAGACCGTCCAGGAGCGCCCGAAGTTTGACTCCTCGGAGAGACTGGCTCGCAGGCCAGAGTCTAACCTACCAGAGTTCGAATTTCTGCGTGGAGGCCACCGGATGGGTTTTGACACTTTCGTTTGACCTACTCTACACGTATGGGTATTAGTGGCCTAACTGCAATAGGGCCCATTAGGTCCCATACCACTATTTACTTAAAATGAATCTGAACCCTAATCTGAATCTAGTTTTCTGAATCTGAATCTTTGATATTTTACGTTTAGAAGAAGATGAAGGAAAGGTCTAAATCCCGCAGCTAAATCCATCGCACAAGTTTCGATGTGAATGGCTTGTCTTCCAATGGAGCTTATTTCTTTCTTATCGGCGGTTATAAATCGTCGACCGCGCGCGAATCCAGCGTCTAGCGTCGTGCTATGTTTCGACTTTTCACTTTATTGCTATTGGAGAGTTACGTCCCACCTACTGGATTTATTGTTTCACAGTTTTTTCGGCAAAGGCACACTACGGTGACCAGCGTGAAACACATAAATTGGCTTAGTATCGACCCTAATTCAGCCTGTCTACTTCTTGGATACTTTCCATAAAATGACAGTATTTCAGAGACTCTTTTTCACGACTAAGCGGTTGAATAGTTAAAGGGGCTTTAACATGTAAAGCTGCTAATTATAGCAACTAGAGCTGTCGCCTACAACGGGCGAAACCATCACCTCAGGAAGTTTTGACGATATTAGATAGTGCTGTCTCCCGTGAGGTGAGCGCAGAAGACTTGGGACGAAAACAGTCCACTGCCTAGTTACACCACACGCATATAAGAAGCCAACGCCTTACCGCGAGATAACCAGGTTAATCACCCAGCGGGCCGACATTCGCGCTCTTACTACGAGTTGCAGCCAGATGACGATCGTCTCTCTTACGTAGCGGTGTCTATCGAATCTATCGCGGACCACGGCATCCTTTGCCCGGCTGTTCAGCCGGTATCGGGTAGTCGATTGGTCGTTTTAAGAACAGTTGCCGTAAGGTGAACAACGTAAGGCTCTTGGTGTGAATGCACAATTGATTGGCAGACACAGCATGGTGCGCAAACCGTCCAGAAGCGCCCGAAGGTTGACTCTTAGGGGAATCTGGCCTGCAGGCCATATTAGGAATCTGGCCTGAAAGCCAGTTTTCCCTATGGTGGACCGATTTCAACCCTTTTCAACTCTTGCCATGACCAAATGATGCCAGCAAGCAAAATTTCAGCTAGATTGGATTAGGCATTCGGGCTTCATCGTGGAGGAATACAACAGACACACACATACAGACAGATTCCCATTTGAAAATTGTCCTAATAGTTTCGGGGGGGGTTAACAAAAATATTTCCGTCTTTATATCTACAAAAAAATCCGCGTTGACAATAATTTTATTTCTCGACAGTTGGTGTTCCAGGAAAAAAAAACAGGTAATTTCATTACCAGTCAATTAAAAAAAAGGGCAGGTAGAAATAGGGCTTGGGTGTGCGTTTCGTGTGTCGCAACTACTTTAGTGAGACATACGGTCTCGCCTTAAGCCGCCCAGTAACGTAGACGCATTGCCTTAAGAGTCAATCATTTATCTGTTAAGCTGCCGATCCCTTTGCGACTAACGAAAACAGATAAGATCGTAATTCTCCGAACGGGGGATTTTATTAGGTACGACTGATAATGCGTCTGAAATCGAGGACGGCATATATATATTTATATATATATATATTTGATAAGGTTTGTATATATTTTGATATATATATATATATATATATATATATATATATATATATATATATATATATATATATATATATATATATATATATATATATATATATATATATATATATATATATATATATATATATATATATATATATATATATATATATATATATATATATATATATATATATATATATATATATATATATATATATATATATATATATATATATATATATATATATATATATATATATATATATATATATATATATATATATATATATATATATATATATATATATATATATATATATATATATATATATATATATATATATATATATATATATATATATATATATATATATATATATATATATATATATATATATATATATATATATATATATATATATATATATATATATATATGGTATTCAATGGAAATACGTTTAAGGTATTCAATCGGTCGTCGAGCTCTACTCTCTGTAAACATTGACTGTGTTCTTGTCCTCAAAAAAAGTTATTTATCAAGTGATTAAAAGCCAAGTGTCAATATTAAGTGTGCCTCAAAATAAAATCGGCCTGAAAGCATTCATGATCTTCAAGAATACGAAGCTGAAATCGCTGATAACAAGTTAGAATCAGCACTTTTAAATTGACAAGCTGTTAGCAAGTCCCCAGGCAAGTACCCGCCATTGCGAAGTCGACTTAAAAAAAGTCGACCTGAAATTAGTTACAACCGGCCAGTCAAAAGGCCAGGCAAGTAGCCTACATTGCAAAAAAGTCGACTTGAGATTAGTGTCAACCGGCCAGCGCTACAATAACTGTCACAATAGGCCAGGGTTGTCAGTGAGAAAATTTTCCCCATACTTGGGAATAATTTTCAGGGAAAATTAAATAATTATAAAATTAATAGAAGCACAGTATTAAGATTACAGGCATCACCGAAAAGTCAATATGAACTGCAACAAATGTTCCAAACGAGTGGCCACTAAAGACAGACTAGTTTGTGCACATTGTAGATTACAGTTGCATTATACTTGCGCAAATATGCCAAAAATAGACTATACTCGCCTTACCGAACAAAAATTGGCTCAGTGGCTCTGTGATCATTGTAGGATTCTGGATCCTAGGGATGCAAGAAATGTCCTCTCACCTTCCACCTTTTCGACAACGAGTTCACCGGCAGAAAGGTCTACAAAATCAAACGTCATCGATATTGATGAACTGAATTTATTGATTGATAAACAACTAGGCAGCCTCAAGGAGACGATAATATCGTACATTGATGACAAACTGACCGAGTTTATTAATAAAATAGAAGTAATTAAAAAGCAAAATGATGACATCTTAAAAACAGCCGATTTTCTGTCAAATCGTTATGATTTCCTGGTAGAAAAAATCGATTGTATGGAGAGAGGAATTGCGAACATCCCCATCCTACAAAAAGCCAATACAGAGCTACAAAAGGAAATATCGCTTTTGAAATATAAGAACGACAATTATGAACAGGAACAAAGAAAACGTGAGATCGAAATTAGAGGAGTTCCTGACGAATGCAAAAATCTAGATGACATCATCCTGAAGATTGGATCCTTCGTAAATTGTGAAGTATCAATGGACGATATTGACAATCTGTTTCGACCCACCCACAAAAAATCCGAAAAGAAACCAAAAAGTATTGTAGTAAAGTTTCACCATGACATGAAGCGGAATGCACTTTTAAAAGCTGTAAAAAATCATAATAAAATTTGTAAAACCAATAGCAAAACACTGAACACACGTGATTTAGGAATCCCTGGTGACGGTACACCAATATACGTGTCGGAAAATCTCACCCATAATACAAGGTTCCTACTAGGTCGCGCTAAAGCATTTTCCCGAGAGAATGGGTATAAATATACATGGGTAAATAATGGCCGAGTATTCATTCGCAAAGATGATAATGAAAAACCCGTTCTTATTAAAAATGAAAGCACTTTTTTAGATTTGAAGTAGTAACATTTTTACCTAATACGTCAATAACCAATTTTTATCGCTTTTATTGTCTTTTTATATTAATCTTGCATTCGAATGATAAATTTTATGATTTACTTGTATTGTTGTGTATACATCTAAAAACTAATCGCCTTATAATACTGAAATATTTAAACACAGTTTCGTATTATCCCCTAGTAATATTTAAAAAATATATTATATACCCTATTTCTCTATTATATTCCAAATTACTTTTATTCTTAGATATATTCTTCATAGTAAATTTTATTATAATATTGGAAATTTCAAGTAATTTTAAGTATGATTCCGCAATGAATTTGACATTTTTGATTATTCTATTTTATTGCGATTATTTTTATATTGACTCTCTCTATACCATGAAATTATTACAAAAATATGATTATTCTATGCATTTTGACCATTTAATATCCATACTGACCCATTTAAATTTATTAACTCACACTTATATTACATCAATATCCACTACAAATCCTAGTCATGTTAATACATGCACAGATTTGACTCAGTTCTTCATAAGATTAAAGGTTCCATAATGGACAATATAGTGA
The DNA here is from genome assembly GCA_944548615.1 of Micropterix aruncella. Classification (NCBI taxonomy): domain Eukaryota; kingdom Metazoa; phylum Arthropoda; class Insecta; order Lepidoptera; family Micropterigidae; genus Micropterix; species Micropterix aruncella. The sequence continues at coordinate 21,511,785 of OX155971.1, forward strand.
ATCTTATTGATACCCATGACTCGTCACATGAGAACTTTGTGACATCAGATGTCAATGCCTGCAGAGGAATGCTTTCAGGTGATTCGTCACTGAGAATGCTTTGTCTAAATATCAGAAGTATCCAAAAAAATATTGATCAATTCTTAGTTATGTTACAGGATCTCAGCCTAAACTTCGACATTCTAGTCCTAACAGAAGCTTGGATTGGAAAATATTTTGTTCCGATAGAGATCCCAGGGTACACTACGTTTCATACTAGGGTGAATAAACTTCAAAATGACGGAGTAATTATTTATGCCAGTGAAAAATATACAGATATTTCAGTTAATGAGGAGATGTTACCTGGTGCTAATTGCTTATGTATTGAATTAGACAAATTTATTGGTATAATAGCAATATACAGAAGCCCGTCTATTTACAATATAACAAATTTTCTGAAGAACCTTAATGATTTGTTGGCAAAGAATTCTAAAAAAAATAACCTAATTTTAACTGGGGATCTTAACATACCAATAAGTGGAAAGGTACATCCACAGGCGCCTGATTATTTTGAGCTTCTTACGCTTCATGGCTTGAAATGTTTAGTGGACTCCCCGACGCGAGAAACGACGCGAGAAACTGAAAGCTCCAGCAACTGTATAGACCACATCATGTGTCGAACACCTAGTCCAACAACCACAGTAGTTTACAAAACATCAATTACTGATCACCATGTCCTTTTATTCAAAATGTTTCATAATTGTAGGAATAAAAAGAACAGACCTTTCTTAAAACAAACATTTGATTACGACAAAATATGTAGAGACATCGCAGATGCTGATTGGACAGCAGTCTACGAGAAATTTGACGTGAATAATGCAACTGATAATTTTGTTAGTAAGCTTCAAAATATTGTTCAGTCGAATAGCTCAATAAAAACTGTTGGGCTAAAACATAAAGAGAAAAAATACAAGCCATGGATTACAAAAGGTCTCCTCTTCTGCATACATAGACGAGACAAACTTCATCTAGCAAGTCGACACAACCCTGATAATCTAGATTTGAGAGAAAAGTCAAAAGAATATAGAAATATATGCAATACAATAATCCGTCAAACTTATTATATTATATTATTAAAATAAATTATAAAAATAAATTATTATTATTATTAAAAATAAATTATATTAAAAATAAATAATATCGGTATTATAAAAATAAATTAAGTAAAGCAAATGGAGATGTTAAGGAGGTTTGGAAAATTATAAACGAGGTCTCAAATAGAACGAGAGGTAGCAGCTCAGTCGATAAGCTAAATATTGGAAGCGGAACGGTCACAAGAGATTCTTCTCCTCAAAGGCTTGTTGATCATGTTAATAAATATTTCGCTAATGTCGGCAAAAAAATGGCAAAACAAATACAGAACAGAACTTTAAATTCAGGAAGCACCCCTCCAACTGTCAATTTTCCAGTATCCCTTTTCTTGACACCAACAACGCCACAGGAAATTTCCCAAATTATATATTCACTGAAAGATAGCTCGTCTGCGGGTATTGACGATCTGAATTCACGCATTTTTAAGTCATCAAAAATGGAGCTAAGTAACCCGATAACTCACATAGTTAACTGCAGTTTTAAAACGGGTATATTTCCTAGTGCATTGAAATGCGCTAAAGTCATCCCAATATTTAAAAACGGTGACAGACTTGACATTAATAATTATAGGCCTATCTCCCTACTTAGTACGTTATCTAAAATTATAGAAAAGGTCGTTAAAAAAAGACTCGTCAAGTATCTGACGAATAACAATATTCTTTCAGAAAATCAGTTTGGATTTAGAGAGGGAATGGGCACTACGGATGCAATAGTGAATGTTACTACCTTAATTAATGGTTACGTTGATAAGGGTAGAAAGTGTATGGCGGTCTTCTTGGACCTTGCTAAGGCATTCGATACGGTTTCGCACGATAAGTTACTTCAAAGATTGGCGGGGGTGGGACTCGAGCATGTCACTCTTTCCTGGTTTGCCAGCTATTTAACAGATAGGAAACAAGTAGTAATCATAGACGGCTTAAAAAGTATGCCTGAATACTTGTCATTCGGTGTCCCCCAGGGTAGTGTTCTCGGACCTATTCTATTTCTCATCTACATAAATAACCTGTGTAACTTAGTAGGCCAGATAACTACATTTGCTGACGATACTGTCATTATTTTTGAGGGTGACAAGTGGACTGAAGCTTTCAATAAGGCAAATATAGGTATGAAAAAAGTACAAGAATGGTTGGATGATTCCCTACTCAATTTGAATATAGGAAAAACTAAATACCTTACTTTCAGCAATAATGCCAAAGGGCAACCGCCTACATGCCACAATTTGAAAATTCATACATGCAATAATGCAAAGCAATGTAGCTGTCCAATAGTGGAAAGAACACAATACATCAAATATTTAGGGATCACAATCGATAATAGGCTCCGCTGGCAGACCCATATTGATATACTGGCGATTAAAATACGAAAACTGGCATATATGTTCCGAGAGATGAGAAATATTTTAGATCCGGGATTACTGAAAAGTACATACTACGCATTAGTTCAGTCTATTCTCTGTTATGGAATAATAGGATGGGGAGGTTGTGCGGCGACCATCCTCCGCCCATTAGAAGTGGCTCAAAAATGTATCTTAAAGATTATAGCGCGTAAACCGTATCGCTACCCCACCAATGAACTTTTTAGTCATTGCAATGTCCTGGACATCAGACAGCTGTACATTAAATTGGCCTTACTGCATGAGCGGTTTAAAAGTCAACCAACTTTTAATGAGGGAGTGATATTTACGAGAGCAGTGCACTCAGGAGATATGCTGATACCACGTAAAAATACCACATATGGACAGCGCCACTACTCATTCATCGCTCCTAGGATTTATAATCACCTTCCTGAATCAATTAAGGCTATCAACACTATGACAACATTTAAAAAATCTGTCACGTCTTGGTTGATGAAGGAAGGGAGGATTAATATAGATAGAGCATTGAGTATAAATGTCTAAATGGTATATATGGAATGGTATTTATATATGTGATAGTTATTAAATTGACAGTTTATTTTTATGACAGTTTGTATGGATGTTTGATTGACAGTTTGTAGTTATTAAATGAAAATGTATATAAACAATGACTTTTATATTATTTATATTTCCAAACCATTTCTTTATTCTATTAAATTGTAGGAATTGTAGGCCTTTCAATTATTTTATTTTAATTTATATTGAAATTTTTAGGATTATTTTCATGTTTCTGTGTAAAAAAATATTTATTTTTATTTACAAAAATTTTATTTCTTAAAATTACGGCGATTACCTTACTATATTTTTATAAAATTATGTTAATTTAAATGTCTGCCTTAGAACAGGCTATAGCCTAGTTAGGCGACATTGAAATGAAATATCTGGCAACAGTTTCTGGCATATCAGGTTTCAGTTTTTTGCTACTGGTTATTTTGTCTATTACATTGTACCTACATGTCCATGAACTGTAAATGTTTTTAAATTACGTAATTAAATAAATAAATAAATGGAAATTACGTCTGTTTTGCGAAATGAATATCAAATTTTAGTTGATAAACATTTAAACTCACTGTGTTTTTATGTTAACATGATAACAACACATTCTCCTTTCTTATTTCAAGAAGCTCATAAAATAGTTAACAATTCTGTAACAGATTTACGAAATATTAGATTAAAACACGATAAAAAGTTCCTTAATTTACTAAAGAACTTTCAGAAAATTTGCATTATCCCAAGTAACAATACACGAAACATTTTGAATCCAGTTTCCATTTCAAATTACAGTCATTCCAACGTTAACAAAACAAGGAATTCAAATTCACTTCGAAATGTTATCCCAGCAGTTCACCAAGGTACTCTTTCCTCTCCGATGCACACCCTATCAGTAAACCAAATTACTAACAATATATTTCCATTAGTATCAGATTCCGTACCAATACGTTCCACATTAGTAAACCAAATTAATAACAGTATAACACCATCAGTATCATATTCTAATAATATACAAGGTCCATCTCCTAGAGAAAAAAATGCTGTTAAAAACTTGTCATCCAAAGTAATTAACCACAATGAATATTTAGTATTAGCTAAAGGTCTAAATTTCACACCGACTCAAAATGTGAACCATTTTAGTTTTGGTAATGATGTTGTTAAATTTTGTCGTAATTTAAGATGGCGCGAATTTTGGCATTCAAATCAAAAGAATAACAATAATAATATTAAATTACACAATACACTATCTCAATTTCGTCCACACTCTAATAAAGAACCCCCTCCATTACCAAAAAATCATCCGGTAGAAAATTTTATTACTATTTTATTAAACAAAGTAACACAGCCATCTTTTCTAAATAGCCTCAAACCAACATCAAACTTGTCAGTAGATGAACGTGCAGCTCTTGAGAGTCTTAGCAAGGATACCAGCATCGTCATTTTGCCGGCTGATAAAGGTTCCACTACTGTCATACTTAACAAAACTGACTATGTTACTGAAGGCTTGAGACAACTTAGAGATGAAACTTTCTATAAAAAACTATCCAGAGATCCAAACAAAAATTTTGCAGTGAAAATAAAAAAATATATTGAACAAAATAAATCAAATGAAAAATTATCAGACGAAGATGTTAAAACTTTAATTCCTGATCCTATCCGAACTCCAAATTTTTACCTATTACCTAAAATTCACAAGCCTAATAATCCTGGACGACCGATAGTCGCAAGCTTTAACTCTCCGACAGAAAGAATTTCAGCTTTTGTAGATTATTTTTTACAACCTTTAGTGAAAAATCTAAATTCTCATATCAAAGACAGCTATCATTTTATTGATATTTTAAATAATACTGTAATTCCAAAGTCAGACGACCTATTATTTGTTACTATTGACGCCATATCCCTGTATACCAATATTCCTCATAATTTAGGATTGGAAGCCATTTCTTATTTTCTTGATGAGAGACCTCATCCTCAAATACCTTCTACAGATTTTCTTTGCAAATTAGCCGAGTTTGTCTTAACGTGTAATGCTTTTTCCTTTGAAGATGAATTTTATCTTCAAATTAAAGGGACTGCTATGGGAACTCGAATGGCACCTTCGTATGCCAACCTTTTCATGGGATTATTCGAGCAAAATTTTCTTCAAACGCAAAATTTAAAACCCATATTATGGTATAGATTTATTGACGACATAGTAATGATTTGGCCACACGGACAAACTACTCTAACAACCTTTCTTAACGACCTAAATAATTTTGGCCCTTTGAATTTCACTCATACCATTTCTAAATCACAAATTACTTTCTTAGATGTTGATTTAACAATTTCCGAAGGTAAAATTAAAACCGCGATTCATATAAAACCTACAAATAAAGAACAGTATTTACACTTTGATAGCTGTCATCCATTTCACACCAAGAGATCCATTCCCTATTCAATGTCCATTCGCGGACACCGTTTAGTTAACAACAAAGAAAATTTAGATAAATATCTCAATAATCTAAAGCAATCTCTTCTTGAAAGAAAATACCCTGCTCCTCTATTGGATAAACATATTCTAAACTCTGAAGTAAAATATATACCAAAACCTAAAATTACTTCAAATAAAAATAATAATAATAATAAAATCTTCCTTAGCACCACTTATTTTCCTGGTGCTGAGAAACTGCGAGATATATTATCTGATTTATTCCCCATCATTTCTAATGATGCATCCACTAAGGATCTCTTAGATTCACCGCCAATTTTATCTTTCCGCAGACCACCTAATATTAGATCAATATTAAACAAAACAAAAAATAATCAAAATTTCTCTATTGGTAATAATACTTTTGGACTTCAACCTTGTGGTCGTCCACGTTGTAAAACTTGTCCTCTGTTAGATCTAAGTCCTTTTTTTACCAGTCCAAATACTACTAATAGTTACAGGGTTCCCTTTCATTGCAGTTGTATTTCAAAAAATATAGTATATCAACTTCTGTGCAGGACTTGTGATGCCTTTTATATCGGTGAAACAACAACACCACTTAATATTAGACTAAATAATCATAGGGCTAGTGTAGGAAATGAAAGCCAACTCCCAATATCTTTACATGCCAGGGCGCATAATTTATCTTTTGATCAATGTTTTAAAGTTAAAATAATAAAATGCCTGGGTGATAATGCAAAAGAAAGGGACGTCAAATCTTGGGAATTAGCTTATATTTATATTTTAGGCGCTTGCAAAGGTTCCGGTCTCAATAGACAAAATTAATAAGGTTTATCATATTATCATAATCATCAAATGCTTTTTATTTTAATTTATAATCATTCATTTAAAATAACGTTTTGCACGGTTGGTTATGGTACCTTAACTAAATCGTGTAAAATATTATTAATCCATTTCTTTTTGTTCGATTCCTTGAATTTAAATTTTCAACGAATTGTTCGATTTCAGAAATGTCACATATCTTGACGACGGCTGAGCCGAAATATTGATATACATTTTAAACAATCATTAATATTTAAGACATACATCATCCTATATATATATATATATATATATATATATATATATATATATATATATATATATATATATATATATATATATATATATATATATATATATATATATATATATATATATATATATATATATATATATATATATATATATATATATATATATTTCGCGACTCTTTCGTGTGTCGAAGAACGTGATAGTAAAAAACCGCGATAAACTGTTGTGTAAAATATATTTTTTCTCTTTACAAAAATGTACAATAATACGTGATAACGCGAGCGTAATTTCTTTCAGTTTAATCGTCTCTTGTCAAGGTACAGAATGACAGTTCGAAAATTTGTTTTTAAAATTTGAATGTATCCACTTTTTAATAGAACGAAATAATATTGCTGGGCTCGTTCTCAGCCAGCCATTAAATCAAAATAAAAATAAACTTTATAGTTGGGGTTGTAGCGTCGCTACATCATTCCCCCCTTTGGGAGGACGACAGGTCGTCGTGTGCCACTGCCCGGGAGGTCGAACCGTTCTTCCGTATCTGGTCTTGTATTGCTGTGGTCCTTGTTGGTTGTTGTTCGCGGACGCTGCCCAATGTTTAATTTATGTTTAATTTATGTTTAATTTAATGCCCAATTTCAGTTTAATCGTCTCTTGTCAAGGTACAGAATGACAGTTCGAAAATTTGTTTTTAAAATTTGAATGTATCCACTTTTTAATAGAACGAAATAATATTGCTGGGCTCGTTCTCAGCCAGCCATTAAATCAAAATAAAAATAAACTTTATAGTTGGGGTTGTAGCGTCGCTACATATATATATATATATATATATATATATATATATATATATATATATATATATATATATATATATATAAATATATATATATATATATATATATATATATATATATATATATATATATATATATATATATATATATATATATATATATATATATATATATATATATAGGATGATGTTTTTATTTAAAATAAAATTAGTAAAAGCTACTTAAAAAGTAGCGAAGTAAATCCCAGCTTGTATTGGGAAACGCTTATGTTTGAATGAGATATACTTACGGATGAGCACGACTTTCGACGGTGCAATGTAAGTTTAAAGGTCCTTTTGCAGTCGACTAACGATCACTATTCATCCATATATCTCATAAATAGGGCTTATCCTTATGCAACACAAAATGCCTTCAATTGAGACGAATTAAGCGAAAAAATAAAAAATTAAACTATTGATCACTTCGGCAAAGCCGTTTTCTAAATGAAAGTGACATTACGAAATAATTCAAATTTCGAATGCTACCAACATTTAAAATATGATACAATTGGCTGAGTTTGTTATCAACGAGATGTATCAACGTATCATATACGGATTGGTTGGGATTTTTACCCGGTTTGCATAAACCCACTTAACTTGTGAATTTACGCGACCCCTTTTGTGCTGGGTAATTACCCCTTCGATTATCTTCAACGGTTTTCACCTTGGACTGTATTCAAATGGTAATCACTCACCAGCTAGGTTGGTTTTTCTCTCAGGGGTGGTTGTCTCGAACGAGTGGTGGATTCCAACCTCACAAGGAAATTAGTTCAGCTAGAGGCTTCCGTGATAGAACCTCACTTTCCTCAGGTCACGCAGGATAAGCTTCCGTCGAAAATAAATACTTTTTATTCGCGAGACTTTCTTTTATTCGGTCACTTATCTTTACTTTTACATTGAGTTCCGAGTACTTATAATTTACTACTAAGTCCCGGTGCTTGGATCGCGGCGCGTTCACGCTGATCCTTTGCCAATTTACAACTGAAGCTTTCGCTCTTTTCTGCCCTCGATCGCCTTACATTTTTTTAAGATAGCGACCGCCCTTACCTTTCATTGGTCTATCTCCTTCCAAAAATTTCTAAACACACCCCCATAAATGCACCGCACACGTATTATCCAATCACGAGACAGGGCGCATAACAGATGCAACCCCGTTTGAGAGAGACATCGCGATCATGCTTCCTCGCTTGCACGCTAGAGCGAGAAGCGAATACACTAGTTGTCTCTGTCTTACATTTAAACATTTTATAGACATATTATTTGCTTAATTTAAAAGAAAAGAATCTACCCTAGTACAGGCATTAACCTAGTTGGGTAGTTTTTAAGACATAATTTTTGTACTACTTTCTCTTAAATAAAGCATTATTATTATTATTATTATTATTATTATTCTCGTCGCAAAACGCCACCTTTCCCGAGTACACATTGTCTTAAACATAGGTTAGTCTCAGATCATTAGTAACAAGTTAATATTAATGTTAGATCGTTAATTAGGCTAATTAAGTTGTCTCTCCTAGCGCTTTACTTTACATTAAACGAAATACTATATGTTATGCTTAAATTAATTAATCATGCAATTTTCTTTACATTTTAAGCTATATTATTTCTAGGGTTAATTGTGGGATTTGGAGTATGTATGATTTTTTTTGTAACGTCCACGGTTTTTATTTCGTAGTCTTTTGCCCGTCGCCTCGCCCGGGATTTATCGTCACCATGTGTTACTAAGGGGTCTTCTCACGATTTATTTTGAATGGGAACGGTGGTGGGTCGCCGAAGTTTCGCGTTTCAGGGTCGGCAGCTCGTTTATTTTATAGCCCCTTTCTGTCTTTTCCTTTGAGTTATCAGATATTTTTCAAGGAATCTCATATCCTCGGCGTCCGTGACTAATTATGTTTCCTACCCTTTGTAAGAGGGTCTCACTTTTTGGGAAGATTTATCGGCGTTGGCGTCCGCTCTCGTGCCTTTGGGCCTGCGCCCGCTGATCTGTCGGATATTCTGAACCATTCCCCCCCCCCAATGGGCTCTGAGCCTCATTGGCTCCTGTCTACATCTTTTTGGTTTACCTAATTTACATTTTATTCACATAATCCAGTCTTATTTTTTACTCATTCGCCTATGGGATTCTACTTAACTAAATGTCAGGTTCAAATTTTTCTCATTGGTCTAGTGAGGGGACAGATCCTTCTCATTCAACCAATGAGAATTTCTCATTATTCTACTTAGGATATGTACCGCTTTCCGTTAACTTTCGTTTTTCATTTCTTACGAGACAAACGTCAACTTGCGTTTTCACTTTTAAATTCTAGCTAGACTATTTTTATTTTCTACTGTGACGAATAGACTTTCGCTTTTTCCACTTAGACATTAGTGACAGTTGTTTCTGCCTGATCAGCTGTTGTATGTATTTTTACAAGTTTACTGACAGGGCGCCTATACACTTTCCCGTCCACTAATAGGTCTACTATTCGCACTTGGCCTGTTTTGTCAGGGAAAACTTGAGTTACCCGACCCCTGGCCCACCTTCCGCGTTCGAGGGAAGGATCTAACAGGACTACTAAGTCTCCGATTTTTAACGGAGTTCCCTTTGTCGCCCACTTAGGTCGTTTAACCAACAATGGAAGTACTTCTTTCGACCACCGGTACCAGAAAGTATCAGCAAGTATTTGCGATTGTTTCCAGTGATTTTTGTTAGATAACTCAGTTGTATTATTCTGACCTACCGCTGTACTATCATCTGCATGGCCTAATAGGAAATCTGCGGGTGTGAGGGGTCTCTCATCCCGAGTATCTAGAGATATATACGAGAGCGGCCTGTTGTTCATCATCGCTGAGACTTCGCATAATAATGTTCTCAGCACATCTTCATTTGGCGCTCGCTCCTTTAATATGGCATATAACGATTTTTTTGCCGTTTTTATCTGACTCTCCCAAACTCCACCGAAATGGGGTCCTGAAGGAGGGGAGAAACTCCATTTAATCTCGTCGGCACTTAGACGATCCCTTATTTCATGGTTGTCGATAGCAGACAAAACTTTTCTTAATTCAGCGTCCGCACCGCGGAACCCAGTGGCATTGTCGCTCATAATTTCCCGCGGCTTCCCCCTGGCTGCTATAAAACGTCTTATAGCTAACAAGGCCGAACTGGTTGACAAATCTCCAGCTAGTTCGATATGGGTCGCTCTCGTGTTAAAACAAGTGAAAAGTAAACCATATCGTTTTTCCACTTTCTTTCGATTAGTGACGAAAAACGGCCCAAAGGCGTCCACACCTACAGTGTGGAAACAGCGCCTTCGGGTGGTTATTCGCGCGGATGGGAGTTGGCCCATTTGCGCGGTCATAGGCTTCGCGCGCCGGATAGTGCAATGGACACATTCTCGTGAGATCTTTTTCACCGTTTGTCGCGCCCCAATGACCCAAAACTGTTCTCTTAGCACTGATAAAATTAATTCAGCGCCGCCGTGAGCATTAATCTCGTGTAAATGTTTCACGAGTAACACCGTGAATCTATCCTTACCGTGTAATATATATGGCCTTTTTGTGTCGAAAAGTGTGTCTTTAGCATTTTCGATCCGGCCTCCTAGCCGTATTAACCCTTCCGCGTCGATATACGCGTTCAATCCGAACAGACGGCTGTCTTTCGGCAATATTTTCTGATGACGTTTTGCTTCCTCTAACGTGTCTACCCCCGACAGCAAATCATCAACGTACGAATCGCGCTCTATTATTTTTACGGCCGCTGGGTACTGGTCCTTAAACCGAGCTGCGTTTTTATTTTTTACGTAGATCGCGGAGGCTGGGGAGCTACAACTACCGAATATTAGACAGTCCATTTTTAATATTTTTGGAGGACTTTCACGCTGGAAACCTCGCCAGAGAAACAGCTGACTGAAGCTATCTTCCTCTCTCACTTTTATCCGAAGATACATATCTCGTATGTCGGCCGTGAAAGCGATTGCATTTTCACGGAATCGTAATAAAATTCCTAATATGCTATTTAAATAGTCTGGTCCACCTAATAACATGCTATTTAGTGACCCGCCTGCGCCCGAGGACGCAGCGTCGTGAACGACACGAATTTTGCCCTTCTTCGCGGGGTGAATAACCCCCAGGTGCGGAAGAAATAACACTCGAGGGCGGTTTTTTAATTGTTTTTCCTCGACCTCCGAAGCATACCCCTCAGCTAGATATCTCTCTATCTGCTGGCAGTGTTTTTCTCCATAAAGACGGTCGGAGTCCATTTTCCGTTCCACTGACCTCAGCCGAGTCATTGCCATGTCTCGGTTATCTGGTACGGAAAAGTTCACCTCTTTCCATAACAGACCTGTCTCCCAGACTCCATTTTTTAAAGAAGTAGTATCTTCTAAGATTTTTTCAGCCCTAACATCGGCCTGAAGCTTTCGCTTTTTCTGTGGCCAATCGTACTCTAGCTTCAGATTTTCTTCAAGTAATTTATCTAAAGAAGGTTCATTTTCCTGATTTAAGCATAGCGCCGGGTACCTAATTTCTCGTTCGAGAGTGTTATTCCCGCCGATAGCCACCCACCCCAGGAGTGTTTTAGATACCGATAGGCCCCCGTCTACCATTTTTAATCCTCTAGAGACTATCAGTTCCCAACAATTAGCTCCCAGGAGCAGGTCAGGTTTTACGGTCGTCGCCTGAGTCGAACGCACCATCCCTCCGATCGGCCTCTGCGTACTTATCACGCTTTTGACCTCCGGTAGATTTAGCGAGGCTACGCTGTAAGCTCGTACTACGTACTCCTTCTTACCTAAATCTCCCCTTACTTTGAAGGACACCGCTTCGGCACTGTTATTACTCTCTTTCATATTCCCGATTCCAGAGAGCTGTAATCCCTGCGTCGGGCCTCGAATCCCTAGTTCTATTGCCACGCCCTGATCGATGAGTGAAACAGTCGCGCCTGCGTCTAACAACGCATATAATGTTTTTCTACCCCTGGTTCCGAACACGGTTATCGGCAATACTTGCAGAATGACCTGATTTTCAGATACTGCGTTCGCCACTACCTCGGAGCTCGCGCGCGGCGCCGCCGCGATGTCCGCCTCGTTTGCAGACGGCGGGGCGGTCAGCAGATAGTGATATTTGCCCTTTGGAAACCGTTTATATGCCGAACATGATTTTCGGCCGTGGTTGTGCCCTAAACATTTGAAACACCTACGCATTTTTTTTATCTCATCCCAGCGGCTTGCTAAAGGTAGATTTTTAAATTCTTCACATTTGTTTAAATAATGGGATTTCTCACACCGAGGGCACTTAGGTTCCTCTTTGCCCTGGGTATGTAAGATATATTTTTTAGAGCCCGTTTCTTTCTGTCTCTTGTCTCGCGGGTTATCATAACTTTTCCTAGGAAGCTCGGCGGTACATAGACCGGCGTCTTGTGCGCTGATCGCTAATTTCTCTAACCATAATGCGAAATAAACTAATACCGGATCGTTTAAACCAACCCTTCCCCTATCAGCTAGCCACAGAGTCAATAAGTTCTTTGGCAATTTTGCCACAAGTGAAGCCAATAAGTCTGGATTATAAAGATGTTCTAATTTATTTACCGATTTTACGGTCGCGACCAGATTTTTTATCTGGCACGCAAATCGCATTAAACCGTCTGCATCTAGACTATCAGATAACCCTTTTTCTTTCCTCAAATCCGCTATCGTTCTCTGAATAATTAAATTCGTATTACCGAATAGCGCCTCTAGCGTGGTCATGATATTTGTCACGTTGTCAGGACTCAAAAGCAAGCCTGTCACTGCCTCGCGTGCTCTACCTTTTAATGCTGTCTGCAAACGCAATAAGTTTTGTGCATCATTTAAATGCATTACGTCTGTCGACTGTTTGAAAATAGCTTTGAAGGCTACGAATTCTAAAGGATTCCCGTGAAATGAAGGTAATTCTTTTGCAAAATGCGGTTTTGTGGACGCTACAGAAAAAATCCTACATACCTCTTTTATCATTTTTTCGCTCGAGCTGCTAATTCCATCGCTGCTCGTACCCGGGTCCGTATCAGCGGCGGCCTTTACCGCCGCCGCCGACACCGCCTTGGTCTCTGCCCTAGCGTTGTCCGCAGCCGCCGCGCCGCTCGCATTCGCCGCGCCGCCCGCATTCGCCGCGCCGTCCGCCACCGTCGCGCCGGACGCCGCCGCGTTGCCCGGTTCCGATCGCCCGCCGTCTTCACGCCGCCGTGCCGCTTCTGACGCCGCATCTCCATTTTCTTCTGCGAATGTTCCCCCCCAGGGTTCCGGTGAAGTCTCAGCAGCTGGAGTTTGATACTCGGCCCATCTCGACACTCTGCTAGCTGCCGTGTTGTCCCCCGCGACGTCGCGACCATTTTCCTGACTGCTCGTTTCTGTCCCGAAGGTTTCGGAGACAATTTCCAGCATCCTCATAGCATGCCGCGAGTCTTCTTCCGCTGCATCCAGTTCTTCCTGCATCGCCGCTCGTTGCAGGTTCATGTCAGCTTCTTCTTCGATTTCTTCAGCCGCTCTGCGCGCCGTGCGCCGCGCAGCCACTTTTTTCAGTTCTGCATCCAATTTAATTTTATCAGCTTTTTTCTTGGCTTTTTGGAGGTTCACTCTTCGAAGTTCTTCAGATGCTGCTCGCAGTTCCTGAACGTGCTCGCTTCTTCTGCTGCTCTCTGACCAGGCGCGCGATGAAGGTCTTGGATTTTCGGATTGCGTGCTTTTCGAATCCATATTTTTATTTTTCTTTTCTCGTTCTTGATCCAAAGTCACTTTTCTTTCCGATTTTCTTTATTCGGCTTGACGGAGGACCACGATGGTTGGGATTTTTACCCGGTTTGCATAAACCCACTTAACTTGTGAATTTACGCGACCCCTTTTGTGCTGGGTAATTACCCCTTCGATTATCTTCAACGGTTTTCACCTTGGACTGTATTCAAATGGTAATCACTCACCAGCTAGGTTGGTTTTTCTCTCAGGGGTGGTTGTCTCGAACGAGTGGTGGATTCCAACCTCACAAGGAAATTAGTTCAGCTAGAGGCTTCCGTGATAGAACCTCACTTTCCTCAGGTCACGCAGGATAAGCTTCCGTCGAAAATAAACACTTTTTATTCGCGAGACTTTCTTTTATTCGGTCACTTATCTTTACTTTTACATTGAGTTCCGAGTACTTATAATTTACTACTAAGTCCCGGTGCTTGGATCGCGGCGCGTTCACGCTGATCCTTTGCCAATTTACAACTGAAGCTTTCGCTCTTTTCTGCCCTCGATCGCCTTACATTTTTTTAAGATAGCGACCGCCCTTACCTTTCATTGGTCTATCTCCTTCCAAAAATTTCTAAACACACCCCCATAAATGCACCGCACACGTATTATCCAATCACGAGACAGGGCGCATAACAGATGCAACCCCGTTTGAGAGAGACATCGCGATCATGCTTCCTCGCTTGCACGCTAGAGCGAGAAGCGAATACACTAGTTGTCTCTGTCTTACATTTAAACATTTTATAGACATATTATTTGCTTAATTTAAAAGAAAAGAATCTACCCTAGTACAGGCATTAACCTAGTTGGGTAGTTTTTAAGACATAATTTTTGTACTACTTTCTCTTAAATAAAGCATTATTATTATTATTATTATTATTATTATTCTCGTCGCAAAACGCCACCTTTCCCGAGTACACATTGTCTTAAACATAGGTTAGTCTCAGATCATTAGTAAAAAGTTAATATTAATGTTAGATCGTTAATTAGGCTAATTAAGTTGTCTCTCCTAGCGCTTTACTTTACATTAAACGAAATACTATATGTTATGCTTAAATTAATTAATCATGCAATTTTCTTTACATTTTAAGCTATATTATTTCTAGGGTTAATTGTGGGATTTGGAGTATGTATGATTTTTTTTGTAACGTCCACGGTTTTTATTTCGTAGTCTTTTGCCCGTCGCCTCGCCCGGGATTTATCGTCACCATGTGTTACTAAGGGGTCTTCTCACGATTTATTTTGAATGGGAACGGTGGTGGGTCGCCGAAGTTTCGCGTTTCAGGGTCGGCAGCTCGTTTATTTTATAGCCCCTTTCTGTCCTTTCCTTTGAGTTATCAGATATTTTTCAAGGAATCTCATATCCTCGGCGTCCGTGACTAATTATGTTTCCTACCCTTTGTAAGAGGGTCTCACTTTTTGGGAAGATTTATCGGCGTTGGCGTCCGCTCTCGTGCCTTTGGGCCTGCGCCCGCTGATCTGTCGGATATTCTGAACCACGGATGATATCAACGTATATATATACGGATGTACACGACTTTCGACTGTGCAATGTAAGTTTAAGGGTCCCTTTGCAGTCGACTAACGATCACTATTCATCCATATTATCCTTAAAACTACTAAGTTAATCAGATAATCAGTCATGATGTTAAAAAGTAAAAAAGACGTTGTAATTCTAACTTACTTTATAACATTTCAAAGTGAGAAATATCAATAAAGTTACCTTGAAAGAAAGCAATACGCGCCTACCAATACTAGTTACCATTGATTTTATCGGAGAGAAAATGAAATAGTGAAAATAATATAATGTAATAAAATAAAAAAATGTGATTAAAATAGCAGGCTAAATCAAGAAAATCTCGTTAATATCATGTCGTCTATATCATACATTTCTCCCTCAATAAGGGAGCTTATTAATTTGGACTTATGCTGAGTATTTTTCCGTTTCTACATATATTTTTGAAATTTTTTCGGGTACTTTATTGTCACAGATGTTTCCAACGTAGTTTGGATGCCTTTTAAATATTTCCAAAGAGGAACAGGCTAGTAATTTCCAGTCTTAGAGTTTAAACTTTCCTATATAATAACAACATTCGAAGTTCTGAAATGACCACGACATGATTCAGTACGTCAAGATTAATCTAAATTCTTATGGCTCGTTTTTGGAGACAGAGTATTGAAACTGAAGCACGTTGCGACCAGAAGGGAATCCTGTACTATCTCCTACGTTCCGTATATCCTACGTTAGGGACTATTTAAATGTCTATCCTGTTTATTACCCCATGTTAATCATATTACTCTATTGTCAATCATTCGAGTCTATTCTCTATTCAAATCGAGATCTATTCAAATCAGTTAATTATAGAAGCGTTAATTAAATACTCTGTGATACATCAAAGCTGATATTGCGCACTTCCCATATTAATTTCACGTGTGTATGTGGCCGATGAAAATTGGTTTGAATTTCAACGAGATCACAACACGGATATATATATCTGTTTGTTTGTTCGCCCGGTTACTAGGATTACCCGTTACATTCCGTGCGTATTCCCATCTGGATGGTCACATAATTGAAATTGGATATTGAGGGATTATATAGGCAGGTGCAACGGACATGCAGAAGATTGATATGAGTTATCTTTCTGTCAATCCAATGTAATTCCATTTACATTTCAATCTATTTTATTTTTCGGAGAAAATATGAGTAGCTATATCTTATTCTTCTTAACTCTACTCTGTATTAAAATAATTCTCCCAATCGTGTTATACAATAATAACCGATGAAGTAGGTACTTTACAATATTTAGGAGGCAAAGTATAGTAAATATGTGCGTCAACTATTTTAATTATTTGATTATTATACCAAGCAAACTTTGTGTAATCAGTGTTAGTAGAATTAATGATTCGCGATGTCGATACTTTTATAGAATCGAAACTAAAATAATCGGACTAGTTGGGCGGTGTCGACTACAAAGGGCGAACCCTTCACCCCTGGGGCGGTGTCGGTGGAAACTCCCTAACTTTCCCATCGGCATATTTAATATGAACTTAGTTTATTTTATAAATAATTAATTTTTAAGTAAATAAGCTGAAATCTGTTTAAAATGTTACTTTTGCAGGAAACGATAATCGGCGTAATGTTTTTCTTTTTTTTCTATGTTTATGCACAAGTACGTATATTGTATGCGCTGTATGTTTCCCGAAATAAAAACTAAAACTAAAAAAATAAAAATTGCCCATTCTAAGTTTCACCTTGACATAGCTGCTGCACCCAGGGTTGGCTCCCGACCAGGGGGCTCCTCAACGGTCGACAGCACAGACACAGCTTAGACAGCCCGTTCTAAGTTTCCCCAAGACAGGACTGCGACACTCAGGGTTGGCTTCCAACGAGGGAAAGCCTCAACGGTCAACAGCCTGTGCTGTACACAAAATTTTGTATACGCATTCAATTATGATAGCCTGTTATAAGTATTACCATGATATTGCTTCTGCACTTATAAAAAATTTGGAGTCTTTAAAATTTTATCTATTATTTTGTTGAGAATAGTTCTGGTACAGTTGGCAGTTCAGCTAAAGGAATAGCCTGATCTACTTATTACAACTCATATTGTTTTATATCGTGGAACGGAGCGGTTTCAAGGTAATATTAACAGTGGGTCCTTGTGTGAATATAATGCTTGCGTAAAGGTGTATATATGTAAGAGATAAGAGATAAAAGTATTTATTTCCAATACAACCATAACCATTGTGTATGAATGACATTAATTAATCTTAAACTAGTTACTCAATTTAGCCAAGAGATGATATAAAATATATAACTTTGAACTTACCAATTTACAAAAACAAAGACTATATCATAACAGTTTACAACAAAACAATTTACAGTAAATAATATGTATTAGATGAAATAGGTAGATACGATGCTATGTATTTTCAAAATATTTTAAGAAGTCGTTATCAGCATACATGTTGATTTTAAGCAGATAGACTCGGATGGATCTCTTGAAAATATCGATGTTTTTAATCGCTTTTAATCTGTCAGGCAATTTATTAAAAAGTTTTAGGCCTAAGTATGGACTAGTCGCCTGGAACTTAGCAGTACGTGCTACGAACGGTTGGAGATACTGGGTTTTATTCCTGGTGTCGTGGGATATGGTCGAGCTATTATTGCAATAGAATTCGCAAAGAGCTTCTTTAGCAAAAATAGCATATACGGTCAATATCCCTAGTTTTTGGAAGTGTTCACGATATGACTGCCGTCGACCAATACCTACTATCGCACGTATGGTTCTTTTCTGGAGAGTGAATACACTGTTGATGTGCGCTGTATTACCCCATAAAAGAATACCATAGCACAGGTGTGACTCAACTAGCGCGTAATAGGCCGATATTACTTCAGTTCTCTCCAAACAACTTCTGATTCGTAATATAGCATAGCAGGCTGACGAATGTTTTGACTTAACATGCTCTACATGTGGATTCCATGACATCCTTCCATCCAGATGTAGTCCGAGGAATTTAACTGATTCCGCAAGTTCAACCGGGTAGTTAACTTTTATAGATGATGTCTTGCTATAATGCTTACACAAAGACATCAGAAGCTGCTGTGACTTCTCAGTAAGTGCCCTTGTTTTGTGTACAACCGCTGTACAATATGTTTTTTGATTTGGGACTATTTTATTGAATAACTACATACCACAAAAACAAAAAAGTTAAGAAAAAAGATATTGTATTCCTGAGACACAAATAGATGAGTTTTGAGAATACCATACACTAATGCAGAAATTAGAATATGTTGAAGAACGATCTTTATGTACTTTCGCAGGTCGTTTCTCTGCACATGCGCCGACGTCCTATATGTGTTGCGTTGCGATCATAAGTTATAGAAACACACTGTTCTTACATGTGGGACAGCGTACTGTCATCCCCTCCACCTTACTATGGCGATCTGGAGATCGCAGATCGGCGTTGACATTACATTACATTTTCGTCGTGTCTAACTGACGGCTAAAAACCACTTTTGGACATGTCAAAATTGTATAAGGTAGTAAGTTTCGTTACTACTCATTGCTTAACATATGTAGGTATTCAAAACTTTAACTACTAGATTGTCAAAATATAAATAATCAAAATAAAAACCTTATAATCGAAATAGTCAATAATTCGAATAGATAATAAAGATTAAAAGTCGTCGTAATATTCAAGTTGTCAGTAAAATGTTAAATAATCAAATTAAAGCTACGCCATGCATTTTAAAATTAAAGGTACAAATATAAGACCAAATAAAATAACTAGACAATAAGGCTCTGCTCTTTTAAGTCATTTAAATAAGCACAATATTTGAAAAGTCATAATCCTCAAATTCGGCCAGAAGTTAGAAAGGGTGGCCTATTAACATCTCCTTGATGTTATTTTTTTAATTTTACGTCCTCCAGTGTTTAACAGTGATAGGGAGTAGAGTATAGAATTTAATGCTAAGGCATAATTAACTTTCTGTATTTTGCCAGTTTTTTCGGGGTACGCATAAAAGAGAGTTACCGGGGGCGTATGGTGCGAGAGAATGTCCGCATTGCGAATGATAATAGTGTTTCTAATTCATCTGTTTTCGTGCAAATTAAAGGTTCTTGATGTCATAATGCGTTGTGCACGTGTACGTGGGACCAGTCTGGCTCTACCTTAAGTCATTGAACCGGAGTTTAAACGTTTTCGTGATAGC
Source organism: Micropterix aruncella (assembly GCA_944548615.1). Lineage (NCBI taxonomy): Eukaryota > Metazoa > Arthropoda > Insecta > Lepidoptera > Micropterigidae > Micropterix > Micropterix aruncella. The sequence continues at coordinate 21,531,606 of OX155971.1, forward strand.
CCCATGTCTCTATCCCGGTACCCGTTGCTTTCGGTAGCATTCCCCTCCAATGTGTAACGTCTTGCTCGGGACGATCGCCTACCTACGGCAAAATGTCTAATGGGCAGTTAAACAAATTCATATTCAATGCGATCATTTTACAGTTCTTCTTTTTATGATCCGTATAGTGGTTTATAACTTATAGACGTTTTTCTCAAGGCCGTCGATTCACGCCGATTTCACGCTCGACGGTTTCACGGTCGAAACGGTACGGGCGAGTTTTTACTTCACAAATTAAAGGGAGACGTTTCACGTCAGAATCTCCTTTTAAGTTTATGAGGCATATTGAGGTGGATATTTCGAGTCGTATCGTACGGTAATGACACTGCTATTTTACGAGTCGGAGCGGATAGCTCGTACCCTCACAATACATCAAACTAACGACCCGCAGCTCTCTTTATGGATTCATACTGGCGGAAGGGGGCGGCTTCAAGATAATAATAACAATAGCTCCTTGTGTAGTAATGCTTGCACAAAGGTGTATTTGCTTTAAATCTTTACGCCTTTGTTCCTTTTGTGTGAGGGAAGGTTTAAGGACACTTTTGTGTCAAAGGTGACGCTGAGGAAGTTGTGTTTTGTTTAACACACATATTAAATTCACCGTTACGGGGTGCTCCTGTTATAGCTTTATAAACAGTAATAAACAACAATAATTTGAAAAATTTCAATAAATATATATTTTTTAATGTCATAATTGGATTACAAATATTGTAATAATACAGTAAAATAACCTACTGGAAATGGTGCTATGTAATGTGTTTGTTGCTATGTAATGTGTTTATTTGTTCTTAGTTTAATGACAATAATGTAAGGAAATAAGAAGTTGAAGAACTATTTTTAGAAAAAATAAAGAAGTCGTAATTACGTCTGTATAGACGTCTGTATAGACGTCTGTATAGACGTAATTTGTAATTGTGTAATGTGTTAAATATTTGTCAATAATTTGATAAGAAATCAAACAAATCTCTTTTAATATATTAATGAGTTATGTGATCTCCAAATTAATGCAAAGGTCATCTCATTCGCAGACGACACGGTATTGTTAACGGGAGGGATTAATTTCACAGAAGTCAAACAAATTACAAAATAGTCTAGATACTGTTAGTGGGTGGTTAAATAATCATATTTTGACACTAAACTCGTCGAAAACAAAATATAAAACTTCAGCTTACAATCATTTCATATCTCCAGCTTCCTTAAAATACACTCTCACAATTGCCATTGAGACAGCACCTGCTCCTGTGAACGCCTAAGTGTTGTAGATAATTTGAAATATCTCAGGATAAATATTGATTCTAAACTGAATTGGTCTAAGCATATAATTCAACATTCCGATCGATTACGCAAACTAATATAAATATGTTTTTCATGAACTGCGCAATGCGTTATATCGAAAAAACTCTATGCAAAGCTAATGATTTATGGAAGTATAAGATGGGGTGCTTGCACGAAACAGGCCCTGGACCCACTAATAAAGCCGCAAAAACTACTTTTACGGATAATTTATAGGAAGCCTAATGACTATCAGTCAGACTGTCTCTGTCAGACTGTCTAAAAAATTCTACAGTTCTAGACGTCAAGCAATTGTTTTTAAAATAAGTGATAATATTTTTTCATAAATATAAAGATACGCACGATCAAAGTCAGCAAAACTGCAATACTCTGAGTTCAGGGAAACAACATTTCCTTATTCCTCGAGTGCAAACAACATTTGCACAAAGACAAGCTTTTTTACTTGGGCTTAAATTACATAATGACATAGAAGAGAAATGTAAACACATAAAGATCGTTCAATAGTTTAAATATAATATTATTAAATGGTTATTTGAATTAGGGAGGTCTAAATTCGAAAACTTGTTTTGTAAAGCGTATGTATAACGCTTGATTTTAAAACTAATGTGTATATTTAATATACATACAGTTTTATGCATTTTATCATATCATATCGTATTGTATTTATTATTTTTCACATTATTTTTATAATTGTATAATAATATAAATATGTCTATACCATCATAGTATTTATTATTTATTATAATTGTATTTAGTTATCTATGTACTTACCATATTATTAAATAAATGCGATTAGGTATATACATTGTAATATTTATACAGATTATTATATTATAACATTTTATTAAGTTTTAATTAGGTACATAAACTATTTCTAAAAATAATTCGTATGTTAGTTAATTTAGTTGTTTTATAATTTAAATTGCTAATTTTAATTATTTACTCTGACCCGCCGAGATACAGGACAGCACAGTCCGAGTTAGGTGGTCACTGAGCATTTGCTACATTTGCGTTTTATTTTTTTCCGAATTGCTTTATAACATTGTTAACAATGTGGCTATATGTATAAAAAACATGTAAATAAAGCACTGAAAGAATAAAAAAGGAATAAATGAAAAAAAAACAAATAAAAACTGGATTATGTTGCTGATGTACAACTTTTATGTTGACCGGTTCTATATTTTTTGACAATGTGTAGGTAGGTACTCCTCTTTATACCTAAGTAGAGAATGAAATGTGAGAATATATTCCTTAGGTAATTAGAGCGATATTCTTTCTTTGTAAGCATAATTGGTCTTCCCACTCAGCGCCCTCGCGAAACTCCCACTTTGACGCGCCCTGATCTGCGCCACCATCAATCATACCTTTGCTCTCTCATAACATATTTATTTATCTATCTTCTATTGATTCTTTTGCCAATTTTCTATATTGATGTATGTATAGATGTTATTCATCTGTGCTGGGTGGAAACTAGTTTCATGAAATGCTTCTATGTACTTTTAAAAAACCCCAAACATATTCTTCCGATGACCTTTTCCCAGAGTATAGAGTGTTGAGTGTGAGAAAAATGTTTGTGCTGGTAGCTCTTACTAAATTCCAGAGTGAGTTAGGAGAACAGACAAAAAACCAGCAATCTCGTGTAACAAGAAGATCGACACAAACAAATTTTGCAATACCACTCAGGAGATCCGCTTTTGGCCAATCCAGTTTCTCTTATCTTGCCCCCAAATTTTATAATTGCCCACCACCAAACATTAAAGACATTAAAATTTCATATAAATTTAAAAATAGTGTGAGTGCCTACCTCTTAAATTGTACAAATGCAGATATTGAACACCTTATTAAATAATTGAATCTTTATAATAAAAACATAATAGTATAATATGATAATTTCTAAATGTAATTTTATTTCAATTTTTGTAAATTTATTTTGTATATTATTAATACATAATAATAATTATTAGTACATATATAAATATATATTAATTCTTATCATGTTTTAAAATAAAATAATATTGACAATTTTCATGACATTTTCTTACGAATTTTTATTAGGTAATTAAGATATTTCTGTTACATTAAGTATGATTTTGTTTATTTATATAAATATAATATTATAGATTTCTTAGGATAATTAAAATTAATTGTCTACCTAGGAACAGGCGGCAGCCTAGTTAGGTTAAGACTTTTGTATATTGTATGTACTCATAATTTGAACTCAATAAATAATTTGAAATTTGAAATTTGTAGATATTGCATTATGTAGTAGCAGCCTCTCTACGATTATTTAGTCGCAGCCAATCTACGATTTTTCTTACAGTATACAATACATTGCACCCCTCCCCTCCAGCCTTTGGATACTTCTTCTTCTTTCTAGATCCTGTCCCATTTACTTGTGTGAAAGAACCTTGTCCTTCTCCTCCACTTAGCACGATCTTTTGCTGCGTCGCGTCGGCGTCGAGTTGAGCTTCTCTCGGGTCTTTTTCGACCGTCGTCAACTAGGTGGCGGGTAGTCTTCCACGAGCACGTTTCGTCATTTGTAGGTCTAGGGCAAGCTTCACTGTATGATTATCTGTGCGTCGCTGGACGAGACCGTCTGTAAGCGTCTTTCTTTGACTTTATCAATTATCAGAGCGACTTTAAAACTTCCCCTTATGTACTCATTTCGGAATTTGTCTAATTATGTGACACCTACTAACCAGCGTAGGCAGCGCATTTCTGTTGTAAGTAATTCATTAAGATGTTGTTTGTTAGTCTCCAAACATTTTGATCCATACAAGACAGCAGGTCTAACGGCTGTTTGATACATTTGTCGTTTGACTTTAAGGGAATTTTTTTGTCGCACATAACGCCTGTTAGTTGTCTCCACTGCATCTATCTTGTTGTAGATCTATGGGTATCATTGTTGTCAATTTTTGCCATCGTTGCTTAGTATTGAGACAAATATTAAAATTGCGTTACCATTGGTAAAGAGAACTTGATGTTATTAGGGTTAGTGATGTCATGGAAAACGTACGACTTGTGTTCCGTCTTCTTTCTACTAATCTTAAGGCCATTTGTTACGAGTGACTCAATCTACCTGTAATCAATCCTTAATCCTTTATTGCCTCAATCCTTAATCCACGTTGGATACAAGTAATTAAAAAAACTTACATAACAAATATACTGAGAATGATTTTTGTTACTGGTTTAAAATAACATGTATGGACCTGTCGGTCGAATTTAGAATAAAATTTAGTCTGGCCGTTCGGGGTTATGCGGGTCTGCTCGTGTTACGTGGAATTTTCCTGGCAAATACATCACACACTGCAAAATCAAATGAACAATCGATAGTACGAGACAACCTGGATATCAAGCGCTTTAGTGAAACAAGGTTTTTTTAAAACATATGAATTTGGCGCCCCCCCCCCAAAATTGCCGCTTGGGGCATGTACCCTGGTTTGGGCTGTTTAGTCGTATATGGTTAGCCACTATGGGGTTGATCTACCGGCAAAGCGCGTTCTCATCTCCAAAGAACGTGCTATTCGAAATATCGTTCAGGTATCGCAAAGTATTTCCTAAAAAACGCATAGATGAAATGAAACCATTTCTTCACTTTTAACACGAGCGAGAGAAAGATAGTTTCTTTATATAATATAATAATACTGTGAATTAATCAATCGAAGACAGGTGAAATGATGATTGGAATTTTGATTTCAAGGAATATGGGACCAGTAGGAAGTTACGACAATTATATGCGGAAATAAAATAAATTTTATAAGACCGTCGAACTTAGAAATCAGGTCATTCATGATATTCACAATCAAACAATTTCATAATGATATATTTTGTAATGAATTATCATGTTATAAAAGGAATCATCTAGAGATTAGTTGTAATCATCGTACTTTGAAAGAATTCCGTTTGCCTCCTATTGTGGGTCATTACATATTTTTCTCAGTACAGAGCAGAATATAATGTTACATAATATTAATTTTGATGGAATTTCATTGTCAAAGAATTAAATATAATGTATAATTTAATATGTTAATTTTATTCAACAAATGGTATATAAAGGGCTCTCTAGACGATCAAGCAAGCTTGTCAAGCATTGCGTCGCGGGCTGGGTAGGGAACGTAAACTGCAGGAAATATGCAAATATTTTTATAAATATTTACTTAAAATGCCTAATTTTGTAGCTTTATACCAGGGAGTTATTCATTAATCAATTGCGTCTAATTAACGTGACTCGTTGGTATAAACTACAAAATTAGGCACTTTTGGTATATATTAAAAAAAAATATTTGCATAATTCCTGCGGTTTACGAACCCTCGACGCTTGACAAGCATGCTTGATCGTCTAGAGAGCCCCTAACAATGCATGATGGGCGGGTAAACCGCCCATGGTATTCCCACGAATCCGCAATCTTCTGATCACAACCGCCCCCGACTGCAGGATTACAGCCGTAGTGCAGTCACATAAGCAAAAAAAGGGGTCAACCTCGGAATAAGAGATAATAAGCTGGAAACTCATATACACTTTCATTTTGGCGTTCCAAAAGTTGTCTCAAAAGTCTCATAAAATCTCGTGTCGTAAGTTATTCAAGGTCAAATGTCACAAAAATCCAATGATGTTAACTATTATAAAAATTGTAGAGTAAAACAATTGTGACGAATTTTGTTCCAAAAAAATTTTCATGCACTCAAAGTTTTTGAGATAGAGGGCGAAAAGCGCGCAGCGCTCTGCCATACATACTGTAATGCAAGGTCAACTGTTAATCTCGGTGAGTAATACCCTTTATAAAGTAATTCAATCATTAACAATGAATAATTCGTATTATTTATTAGTTAATACATTGTATTTAATATCATTTTACATATATCTAACATATTTATTTAATAACACCTACCTAGTGGTGTACTTAAAAACTCATTAAATAAAATAATTATTGAATATCCTAATTTTATATTAATTTATTGAAAGTAGATTTTAAGTAGAAAAATAAATAAATAGTTTGTACTTAACATACTTATTTTTCTATTAAGAATATAAATGGACAGGCGGAGCCCTGTAATACCACCTTTTTCTATGTCAATACCTGAGAATATTATATATATATTAGTATTAGTGTATGCCTTGTTGGACCGAAACCACGTTGTGAAATTTTAGTTTATCAGGGTGGTTCGGGAGGGAAGAAGGGGGTTTTCAGGGGGGGGGGCACACACGAGGGGGGGGGGGGGGGGGGTCTTGTCTGATTGCCGGGAAAGCATTGGGGTGATACAACCGAAAACATTTTTAAATATTTTTGGTTGTTGGTTTGAGCATTGATTTAAAATATTTTATTATCAATGGTTTGAGGTACAGAGGAAGCCCTTTCGTTTAACGCGTCTTCCTCCATTGCTGCCAGAATGAATACTGACACGATAAATATCGACAGCAGACTAGACGCTCGTTATATATCGCGCGATACTCGATCCAGATCTTGGATATCTTTGATCACAGGATTCCTAGAAATCCACGATCCACGATACTACACGATTGATCCGTATCATGATCCTGGATCGCGATCAAAATATCACGATAATTATCGAGCGTGTAGCATTCGCCTAAGAACTAGCTTCACTGAATTATTGTTTAATCGGAATCCGCGATAATATTTAAGATATATTAATTATAATATTTCCGTTTATATAATATATTCTATTCGTGTGTTTTAAAACTGAATATATTTTTTATAGTAATATTGTGCATATGTAAGCAAGTATACATACATTTTACATCCGCTATGCATTGCCATAGAATTGTGAATATGTTATTTTGGCAAAGATCAAATAAATGCCTCTTCCTTCGCGCATTTTCCCCGAATCTTACTGAAAATTGCGTAATTTGTAAGGATAAGGGAACGGTCTATTTACCACGGCGAAATGACTTTTCCATTGCCAGTCGACATATCAATTTGTTACGCGAGCAAATCAATGAGGAAACTAATGTATAACTCGTGCCAAGAATCCGAGACCTCTGCCGGCCCTAGCTTTCGCGGCCATCCATCCATCAGAGTAATCGCTTTTCGGCTCCTTTGTAATGACGGCTCATTTCGTATTAGATCGCTGCGACTGACTTCTGTGCCATAGTTGACTACGAAAGTGCCATCATTAGAAAAGTAGACAGGTAGAATAAAAGCAAGTTCAGTCTTTGCATCTATACCTAATTGTGCATCCAACTAATTGTGCATAGCTAACTGTGCATCTTTTTTATGGTTATATTAAGGTTAACAATTTTATATATTTTAATTTTACTTTTGTATTCGATTTATCAGCTTGTAAGAATTAATAATAACTCAGAGTTTATAAATTCTCCCTAATAATCTATATTCTGCATTACTTAGTTTTTATTTTTATATTGGTTCAAAATATAATTAAAACAATTCAAATGTCCGCATAAGAACAAGCTATTGCCTAGTTAGGCGACATTAAAATAAGATCACTGGCAACAGTTTCAAGCATAATATGTTATCAGTTTTTGATACTGGATTTTCGTCTATAACATTGTAGTTGTAGATAATTGTAAATTGCCAAATAAATAAATAAAAAAATACCAGGGGATAACCTATTTGCATAAGCAGATACTGTGAAGTGGGTTATTTATAGGGAGAAGTCTAAATTAAAATTGTGATCGTGAAGCACAAAAAAAAAGTAAGTATCGATATTACGTGTATTATGGTATCGAAATTACGTGTTCGCTTCGGGAAAATTCGGCAGGATTTCTTAGGATTTCTTAAAAATAATCGAGTGTGTCACCCCAAGACTTTTCATATAAGTAGCCAAAGGACGGATTTCATCTGAATATTAATTTCATAAATACAATTGATAAGCGCCCTCTCGGCTGGCGGTAGGAACCGGGTGGGTTCCATTGCGACGAATCAGGCATCGCAGTTCATTTTCGGGTAAAGGTGGAAGAGATGGGGCTGATATTTAATCAAAATATATGGCGGAAATATAATATTATTGGTATAGCTTGTATATGAGATTTTCCAACCAAAATTTCACATGTACATAAATTCCGCCCAACAGGGCATATGTGTATCAAATTTTAGTTCTCTAAGTCCAATATTTCGGGATTGATATACAACTAGTGCGCCTCTTCGTGGACCGATTTCAACTAATCTTTCCAACTCTTGTCATGACCAAATGTTTTTTAAAACTATAAGACCACGTGTTTTAAAACGAATAACACACACATTTTCTTGTTTATTCGTGACAATAGTGTCATCTGGTGAGTGTCAAGGAGTTCTAGAATCTCAGGTAAGGGTTTGAATTCAATTTTAATCAAATTAAGCCCTTTAAAATTACGTTACGCTTGGTTGCTATTAATATTTAAAAAAAAATATATATTCTAGCTAATCCCCCCATAATGGAGAACAAACGATTTTGAAAATGTGCAGCTTCGCAGCAGCGATGAGGAATGGGTTGTAAATAAGTGCAATATTGTTATGAGGTCCAAATACCTAGTAAAGCGTATCACGAAACTGGAACGGACAACTCGACAGAAAATCTAAGACACAGAAGAAAAACCTCGATGTGAACGAGTGAATGTTGCATTCCTGAATAAAACTATCAATTATCAAATATATATATCAATTTAAATAAGGCATCATCGCAAGATCGTGCTGAAAAGTTCAATAAGATATTGTTCCTCAAGGATGCCCTGATGAATCATTAATACTTCACAGCGTTCTCTGATAAAAATGTAAGGAAAACTCATAGGTTTACAACTCATTTTGTGAAACCACGAAACAAGTGAACAATAATGTAACTTTCAAAAGTAAACTGAAAACCTGGCTCCTAGACATCGGGCGCTCAAAAACTAAAGATCTAATTACTACTATAGGGTGAATATTAAAAACACATATATTTCAAAAATTTTGCAATACATATTATATATTACAATGTAGTGTTAATAATCTGCTTATATAATTTCTATATATTATTACCTATTTCTCTACTTAAAATTATTGATAATAATGCAAAGTTTATATTAAAAAAAAATTGTTTAGTTTTAATTGCATACATTTTTATCCACTTTATTTTTAGTTTTAATTTTCATGAAAACACATTGTTAAAGTAAATCCTTTGTTAGATTTAAAAATTCTCTAAAAATTGAAATCAAATGCATCAGTTCGCGCGCCAACAAACAAATGTTAACTCAGCACAGCCAGATACAGACCTTAGAGGTCTAGTTGGTTGTGCGATTTCGCCTCATTTCGGATATGCTAGCACATTTATATGCATAGAGTTATGTTTTTTTCTCTATACTAATGTTTATTTTTAACGATTCTGCTTATATAATAGTATGTACGTCCATGTCTTTTTTTTGTACATTACTTTATAAAATAAAAATAAATAGATAAATAGGTACCACTAAGTGATGGACAATTGGTAAGGTTTTTCTGATAGAAAATTGGGCTTATTCCAGCCAAAAAAAGATCAACGCGACACATGTACTTCTTACAAAACTGGAAATATCCCAGATAGTACTTGAAATGAACATAATGAAGGGAAGAAGCACGATAGATTAGAAAAAGAAGCAGAAAATCCTCTGGCTAAAGAAGGTACAATTCACGCCTTCATTCAGGATATTCAAGCGGTAAAATTAAGTCCATTGACGCAAGCAACAAATTGTCAAAACTTGTGAGTATTGAAGTAACTTCCTAGCAGGATTATTTATTATGATTTATTTTATTTATTTAGGTAAGTAACAGCATGAACTTATAATTAGATACATAATTCTTGATAAAAATATGTTCTTATGCCGATTATAACTTACTCCGCCGATTATGAAATATAATATTAAGTTTAACGAAGAATATAAATACCTACCCAGAACAACAAGAACTATTGTTCATGAGCATGAGAATTATAGTTCAAAGGCGTCGAAAAATAACTAAAACGAAACGGAAGCATCTTCTATAACTGAAAGGTTATATTCCTCAGGGTTATCACCTATATTTCAACTCGCTGCCAGATTGAAGTTATTGCACGTATTTCCAAGATCTTTGTTATTGTTTTAAGCACTTCTTACGTTAGTTTGATGTCCTGGTATATAACAGAATCTTATCAAAATAACGTTTTTGTATTTGGAAATCACTACGTAACTCAAAAAAATCGGTTGTGTCACCCCAAGACTTTCCTGTCAAGTAGTCAGGAACTTAATTAATCTGAATATTAATTTAATAAATCCTACCCCCCCCCCCTCCCCCTCGATGATGATGATGAAATCGAAATCATAATCGAAATCGAAAACGAAATCGAAATAAAAATCGAAATCTAAACCGAAACCGAAACCGAAATCGAAATCGAAATCGAAAACTATCGAAAACGAAATGGAAACTCGTGTACAACATTTTGGGTCTCTGAGGACTGTTGAGGAGTTACCTCGTCGGGAGCCAACCCAGGGTAGATCAGCCATGTCATGGTGAAACTTGGAAGTTGCGATCATAAATGAATGCGTATACAAAATTTTCGGTCTCTGCTGTTGACTGTTGAGGAGTTCCCTTGTCGGGAGCCAAACCTGGTGGACGGATTTCAACCACAATTTTAGGCTCATGCCATCACCAAATGATGCCTGCATGCTAAATTTCAGCTCAATCGGATGAAGCGTTTCGGAGCTATCGTCGGAGAACACACAGAATTGTATGGTTGTATTGGAAATAAATACCTTTTACTTTTACTTTACTTTTACTTTACAGGCAGACACACAGAAGAGCGTCCACAATACTTTCCTTGACAGGAAAATAAAAAACCCTAATCGAAATTTGTAACAGCATATATTTGTATATTTCACTAAAACTAGATATATATTATTATCATTCCATTTCAAACCATTCTATATGTTTTTCTAATCAAAACTACATATATAATATATGCATTAAATTTATTAACCTTATTTTGCTACTAAAAGATAAAAGAAGTTTTTGCTCTCTCCTGAAAAGTTACCAAAAATGAGTTAAAGCGACGATATCATTCCTAAATTACCAAGCTCTATAATATAAGAATAGTAGGAAATAGTAGATTGTATCACAAGGAACCAAAATAATATTTTACGGCGAGGGCGCTTTTATGAATCCAGAGCGAAGTGAGATTCTAGAGTAGAATCCCGAGCGTAGCGAGGGATTCTTTAGTAGAATCCTGAACGTAGCGAGGGATTCAAAAAAGCGCCCGAGCCAAAAATATTTTGCCCTCGAGTGATACACTCTACTTTTCATCACTCTCTATAAGAAAATAAAAGGCACCTCATATTTTATTGTAATATTATTATTTACTAAAACATAGAGTATCAACTAAATTAAAATTAAATACTATCTAATAATAAAACAACTAAACATATTTACTTTCATATATATCTCCCGGGATTTTGCAGGTAATAGATAATCAATCACATTTCTTGCCACAGTTCTAATACTTTCAGGAGTTAAATCTATACTTTCACTGTCACTTGAAGAACTCATTTTTCAAAACAAAACGATGAATTTCTTACAATCCGTGAAAATTGTCGAAAACACGGGCGACAAAAACAATTGACGTTCGCGCGTTTTTAATTTCATTTGTTTTTTTTATTCAGCCGGCAGCGCCACTAGGGGCCGTCGTACCAGCCAGTCTTTATTCAAATAATATTTCCGTTCGATTTCTTCGGCGCTGAAGACTAAGATATTCCAAATTCAAAAAGTGCGCCGCAAAGATAAATTGCGGCGCACTTATTCAAAAAGTGAGCCGCAAAGATAATTGCGGCGCACTTATAAAGTTTCTTATAGAAAACACCACTTTTGGGCGCACTTAAAGGCGAACCAAGTCGTCTTTTAGAATAGATGGGATGAAAAAATAATTTTATTTATTATATTGCAATTGATATTTCCTTCTGAACTATTTGAATTCTGATTTGAAGTTTCCCTGTCCACCCTAGCACGGTCTAGTCGCAGTTGGGTCTGGCAGAATCAAATAAACATGAGGTCAAGGATTCGCCAATCGGTTCCTATTGTTTTTGTAAGCAAAATCAATGTTTTAGAGAAAATAATTGTTGATTCGTAAATTCTTAAAAATGATTATACTACGTTATATTAGAGGTAAAAAATGTTGCATGGGGCGTAAAAGTGTCGGAAGCTATCACTCAGCTATCTCTGAGTATGAATTGCCTCGGGCATTTCTCTTCGCGTAACTCGTCCAAGCGTACGGCCACGGTATGAATAATCAGCGTAGGGATGTGCGCATACAAATACATACATAGATGGGGCGGTCGGATTTGAGATTGAATTAGGGGTCTAGCCACCTTGTATATTCCTAATTAGATCACGTAATTAGTGAACGAGTGACTCCTTTGTGTGGCCTCCGACCCTATCGCGCCGCCTTTCAATTACACGAGCAGGAGAAGGTGCCTTCAATGATACATGTGTACTGTTACGATTGTCGTCTTTTAGACCTTAGCCTTTTGAATTCCTTTCAGACAACTTGCCATTTAGATACTTTAAAGAAAGGCCTTTGCGTCGGAGGTGATTCTATGTTGCCTTATAATATATGGGTGGGTGTTATTCCAGAGAAGAAATTCAATCTGTAATGGAATAATATTCAATTTAATTTCAATTTACTTTCTCTAAAATCTTAACGGTTTGTTGAAAATTACACTGTAATTCCTTTTAAATTTTAGGTCAGGGTTTTGTACAGGATGTTTCAGCAGTGACATACAAAAAAATATTAATATTATTATTATTATTCAATAATATTAAGCCCTTCAGTAATATTTTTTTATTCCACATAATTAATAATAATGCCTTATTAATGCAATTAAATAATAAAAAAATAAGTATATAAAAAAAACATCATCCAAATTGTTCTTTGGTGTGGTAAATTCTAAAAAGTGCGTTCAAAACACGCAACCTCACTGCTCAACATACTGGGCAGTACTAACATCGCGTTATGTCACCCGATTTGCAGAGATTGGGAGATGGTGGGGGAGTGGTACCTCGTTTCAATCACCGTAGCTGTCTTTTGTCTCGCTTCCACATACCATAAATCATATTTTTTTTTCGCCCGAAACATTCGTGATTGTTCTTTTTTGCAGTTAAAGCTTGCCCGAGTTATCTCGTGCGTTGGAATTTTCGCACATAATAGCCGCCCGAGTATACTCGGGCGTATTCTTTAAGTGGTTAATAATCATTTTTGTAAGTCACTGCTGAAGCAGTATATTTACATTTCCTATATATTTCATATTGTATATTTACCTGTACATTTCCCTGACCTAAAATTGAAAGGAAAGCTGACGTGTCGCCACGAGCACAATATGGCCATAGCGACAAGCCTGTTTTCCATTATTACGAAGGTGTGTGTATCGGTAATAAAAAGTGTTTCGTCGCTGCAATAAAAGCCAGGTCGGGAGGGAGTTTTAAGGTGATTGGGGGAAAGGATATGAGCAAAGGCAAGTGGGTGGGGGAGGGGGACGTATTCTAATGGCGCATAATGGCGGTAGGGGGAGCAGTATTTTTTTTTGTTAAGAGCTGAATGGAAAACACGAAAATCATCCTACGTTGAGCTACAACCGATAATTTATTTATTTATTTATTTATTTATTATTTCCGTAATTCAAGATACAAATTACAAAGAAAATCCTTATTCTAACAAAAAAACAGTTTATAATAAGTGTATATATTATACCTAGCTTAGAAAGGAAATTCATCTTTTGACATAACGGTTTACCACCTCACTAGGTGTTAGATAAAGGTACAAGAAGTGCGGCGGTTTTCGGAGGTCGGGTGGTCGCTTATTTTATGGCAGACAAACAAAAAAAGATCGGTTGTGTCACCCCAAGATTTCCCGGCAATAAAAGGACTGATTTCATTTGAATATTTGTTTCATAAATAAAAGCGATGAGCCGTTTCTCGGCCGGTGGACGAACTCGGCTGGGTTTCGTTGCAACCGACTCAGGAGGCGCGGTTAGTTTCTCGACTAAGAGCGGGGTTAGTCCAAGCGCACACAGATGATGGTAATATGTGATTAATATGGTATGGCGAAAATTAAATATTATTAGTGCAGCTTGGGAGACTGGTAAGAAATGATTCCTTTAAAAAAACTAGAGAGGCCTTATCGCTAAACGGGAACAATCAACGCATACTGGTGAGGGAACTTACGAGGTATTGTGGCCTTAACAAACACATGTAGAATATCAAGCTCCGAAACACAAAAATTGGCAGGTTCTGCCAAGAGACTGAGGAAACTCCCCTGCACCTCATGTGCGAGTGTGGCCCGCTGATGCGTAAAAGACCTTACCTTGCCCGCCAACGCCTTATACGGCGATGCACCGGGAAAGGAAAACAGCGGACAGCCTCGCCCCCTAACTACCAGTTTTGGTAGGATAGCTCCGTCAGAAGTTAACCTTCAGGATACCTCCGTCCTCTCGACTGGTTACGGGTCCGAAGTCGCTTACGCGGTCTCTATATGCTGTATTACAGCGGTAATTCAGTTTCAATTTATCGCTGACCTGGGCGTTCTATGCCTGTAGTGCCACACGGGATCGTGTGGCCCAAGGTCATTTCAAGAGTGGCATGACAACATTTCATCTTCGTTTTCAAGCACTGACACGAAGTTTAAATGTCTAGATTTGCTCGTTTCGATCCTAATTTTTTCGGTCCTAATTTCGGATAATCAGCGATTCAGATAGTCGGAGTTCGGATAATTGGAGTTCTACAGTATTAATTTTGTTGTATTGATTCAACGTTAAAAATATTTTATCGTTATAGTACCTACATTCTAAAATTCTAAACATAAATTAATAAATATTTAAAAGTGTTCTGAGGTAGAGAAGATTTGGTTATTTTTTCACGGTACGGAGCCCTCGGCACGCCAGCCCAACTCGCGCTGATATCTTTATTAATTATTTACAGAGACACAAGAGAACGCTAATGATGACGACGGCACCAACTCTCATCATCATGGCGCTATATTATGTCATCGAAAAGAGAAAAAAATAATAATTTCGATCGGCCCGTCGCATAGGTTGCGCCTCGGCGGATGGAGGCTTAACTGTGAGGGTATTGTGAGTCCTTGGAGTTGTTTTCCCGCTTTGAATAATTCATTATTGACGCGTCGCCGAAGAGGCGAGGAATATTTTAAATGCTCGTTAGGGCGCAATCAAGCTGAACGCGGATTAAATGGTAATTTTTCGGATCATTGCAAGGCGCGGCCGCGCCTCTCGCCCTCCAAAAATGGTATTCATGAAATACACCGCCGCAATCGAACGACCGATTGACTCAAATCAATCGAGAAAGCTATGCGAAGTGAATTCGATGTAGATTGTTGAAATTATTCATTTTTACAAGTTCTATTTTGTGTGTTACGGTAACGAGTAACCGAATTAATAAAAATAATATTCTTAAAAAATCTTTTTTAACCCATTTTTGTTCTCAAAGTGCAATCTCCTATCAGAGGTCGGCGGTCATTATGGCCACTTGCGGCGCGAACAACCCGCTGTTGGTTGAGTTGAACCATTCAACGAGGTTCGTAGCCAGTGGGTTCTTCTTCGGCCAGGTCTTCGGCGGCTTTTTATCTCTCCTTGCAGGATTAATTTCAGAAGGTGGTATTTGTTCCCACGCATTATGTCGCCCATGTATTGTAGTTTCGTCCTTTTTATGGTCTTATGTAAGTAAAACTAGTACAAGTTTTAACTACATAATAGTACAAGTATGTACTAATTAATTTTAATCACATACTAGTCTTAACTACATTACATTCTGTAAGGAGAATAAAAGAAAGACAACTTTAAAAATGGTGCCACCCCGCTTTTAAAGGAAAACGTGGAAAACTAAATTTAAGAAAAATAAAAAAAAACAACAGAAAAATTACAAAAAAATGAATCCAAACTCAGGGGTAAGGGGGGGGGGGGGGGTATTGAAACTGTTTCTATTAATCGAGCCTAGAGGTAGGTTTTCCGCAAATAAAACAAATAAAATTCAGTGCAGAATTCTATATATTTGAAGAAGAAATCAGCCGTTTACAAAAAAAACACCTTTTTGGTAATAATGTACTATTTTCGATTTTAATCGAAAATGGGATTGATGTACCCGAAAAAAATAGGTTTTCTGGGCCGAGCCTACGCACAAGGCATTTAAATACGAAAATCCATGCGGAAAAAAAATGTGGTTTTATAAAAAAACCGTAAACCCAAACGTGGAAAAGGTGGTCGGTGATGACAGGTCGACAATCAAATTTGCGGTTTTATCAGATGTAAAACTGGAGGAATCTCCTTATTTTTTAAGATTTATACAGGTGTGCCCAAGAAAACTGGAACCAAAATGGAAAAAGATCGAGCTGAATCATGGCAATCGTGAAAGCATTCTAACTAAAAAAGAAGAAATAAAACTGACCTGTGTTTCACGGCTAATTTACTTTACATGTTATTCTGCACTGTCGGTGGGCTGTTACAGGTGCCGCAGCGAAAGCTGGCACGTTCACAGTACTCACACTAATGCAATGTCGTGACGCGCGACGTGACTTTCACTTGATGCGCATCATAAAAAGTCTTTCCGTCTCTCTCGCTCTCGGTCCTGTATAGTGACATTGCATTAGTGTGAGTACTGTGAACGTGCCAGCTCTTATCGCGTGACCTGTACCCGGCTTCCTTTTCGGTTTAAAAAAACTTTTTGTCTGCCGCGGCGAAGCCGGAGCACCTTCCCTGCCCCGGCCATCTTCAAAACAGGAAGTGAGTACCAGCAGGAACTCGTTTGCCAACTCATCATTACCAATGATGACAACACGAATGTCTCTACTCTATGATGGTATAAATGGTAGGTTTATTTCCAAAAATTCTAATAAAAGTAAAATTTTACATGGTGTTTTCTATTTAATTAGGATTATAATTTAATACTTGAAATTTATTTATTTAGTTATTTATTTTTAATAACGTTATTTCCAGAATGGCAACACTAATGTTATTGTCATCTGACGGCTGTCAATGAAAATTTGAGAATTTCGTAAAATCATAAATAAACAACGTTTTGGGACAAGAAAAGGTTATATAAAACCCTGAAAACTATCCTTTATTTATAATTCGTGGCACAAGCGCAAAAAAAGGAATTTCTGTTACAATACCGAACTAGTTTTAATTTATCAAAACTAGTTCGGTTCATATTTTAAGAGATTATACTTTTCTGGCAGAGGGAAAGTAGAAAGCGCAACATTTAATTGCGAGGTGAAGACGCATAATTATACAGGGTGTGTTTTTAATTAACCGGAATTTTCGAAGAGGGTGAATCAATACGAGCAGAGTAAAAATATGTTTTAAAAGAAAAAAAAATGTATTTTAGATTTTTTTTGATTAACCTGACTGTTAAATAAAAGTTTGACAAGCAAGCGGTAGGTAAAATATCGCTAATAAACATTTTTTGAGATGTTTTAGTTACCGCTAGACGACGCATAGTGCTTAACGCTATTTATACTATTTTTCAAAAATTAAAATTTTCAGATTAAAAAAAACTGTTATTTTCCTACATTTTTAAACAAAATGTTGCTTACTCGATCGTACTAATTCACTTCCTTAAGATGCCGGTTAAATAAAACTCAACCTGTAAACATTTTGAAGCCCCCCCTACAATACGGCTAAGACCATTTCCAGAAGTCTGTTTGTCAGTGTGTGTGTGTATGAGAGAGAGAAAGAGAGAGGGTGAGGGTGTATGTGTGTGTGTGTATTCCTCCACGATAGCGCCTAAACTCTTCATCTGATTGAGCTGAAATTTGGCATGCAAGCTTAATTTGATCGTGGCAAGAGTCGAAAAGGTTGTAGTTGAAATCGGCCCACCAGAGGGCGCGCTAGTCATACTTCAGTCTCGAAAAAAAGCCTTAAAGACTTGATGTTCGGCAGGCAGATGCGTCGTTTTGCCGAAACCAAATTGTGAAATTTTGTTTGGAATATA
This sequence comes from Micropterix aruncella, assembly GCA_944548615.1. NCBI lineage: Eukaryota > Metazoa > Arthropoda > Insecta > Lepidoptera > Micropterigidae > Micropterix > Micropterix aruncella. The sequence goes on from OX155971.1 coordinate 21,549,866, forward strand.
TCTTATACAAGCGACACAATTTTTTTTTCACCTTGCCATATTTGAAAAAAATACTAAATCATGTTGAAATATAGCCATTTTAATACTGCGAAAACACTACAAAAATATTACAAATAGACTACATTTGATCTCATAATCACCCGATCCTGTGTGAAAGACGTGCAAAAAGCGCACGATTCGATAAATTCGAACTGAATTACCGATGACATCAGGTAGAGGTCGCGCAATCGATTTCGAATCCGCGACTAGACCAGAGGACGGGGAAATTCGGCCAAATCCGGCAGCGAGGGATTGAGGTTAGCCTGCTGGGCTCACTTCCCAGTGCCACGCGGTAAGGTGTTGGACTCTCACGGGCTCGTCGGTGGAGCTGAATGGCGGTGTCGACTACAACGGGCGAACCCGACACCCCAGGCTGGTATAACAATATAGATCGTTCTTTCAGCCGTGGGATGAGCGTAGAAGACTTGGGGACAAGACAATCTACTGTCTAGTTCACCAGCAACACGTTAGAGTCCAGCGCCTTACGGCGAGGCACCGGGAAAGGTAGCCCGCGGGCAGCCTCACCCCCTAACTACCAGTTTTTTCAGGATATCTCCGTCCGGAATTAACCTTTAGGATACCTTCGTCATCTCGACTGGTTACGGGTCCGAAGTCGCTTGCGCAACCTCTACTTGTTGTATTACAGCGGTAATTCAGTTTGAATTTATCGCGGACCTGGGCGTTCTTTGCCCGTAGTGCCACACGGGGTCGAATGGCCCAAGGTTATTTCAAGAGTGGCATGACAACAGGTCAACATGCACCACCCGCTGCTTAGGAAACAGTATATTTCCATAGTCTCCAGACCCCTTTAGAAATTAGTCAGAATGCACAGCCGATTGGCATCGTCGACCGGTGCGCAAACCGTCCAGTGTCGCCGGGATGCAACCCCGAAAGGAGAACCCGGTCCGCCAGCTCTGAGGCCTGAGACACGGGAGCCTTACCCGGGGTAGACTTCCGCTTGAGGAGGCTTCTGAATAGGAGCTGAATCGTGAGTTGAGCCGATCCGAGAACAAAATGGATCTTGTGGCCCAAGCTGCACGAAACCGTTCACCGCCGTCGGTGGAGCTAGAGAGTAGACTGGTTTCGTCTTCAAGTCTCGACGTTTACTCCAGATTGAACAAATGCTTAATATTGTTATAACTTCCTGGAGTGGCGGGTTCACCCGTTTATAGGCGATAAATCCACAGTGTAGATTGTTGGACTTCTTCATTTTTACGACTTTTATTTTGTATGCTACGTCGCGAGTAATCGAATTACTTGATGGAGGTAAACTACAGATGGAATTCTAGTTCACTTAACAACCATTATATTAACCTCTGCAACTTATTCATGAAGGTGTTGAACTCAGCTTTCAATGGCTTCACCGAACATATCCGGGCCCATTGGCAATAAAGGAGGGTGTCGGACGAGGTGGGACTAGTGAGCGGCCGCTCTACAGTTCTCCAGTGCGCGTGACGTTTCGGCTCGCTACAAGCCCTCATCAGCTAGTCTGCGATGACTAGGACGCGGAGAACCACCAGTCCCGCCCTCGGCCTCCCTCTCTCTACCTATCCATATTCTGTAGGATGCCTCCAGTGCCGCTTTCGAGGCTCTCTCCATGTATGAGCTCAGCGCCGCTCTTGGCAGGCCTAAATTCTTGAAGAGGCTGTAGAGTGACTTCGCCGGTAGTCCTCTTGCTCCGACTTCCACGGCGAAGAGATCAGTCTTAAATCCGTTTCTCACTATCCGGTCTACTAAATTGCAGTACTTGTTTACTTTGAAGTTGTGGTCCTTCGGTATGTTGCTTTCCCATGGGACTGTAAGTTCGACAAGTACAACATATTAACATTTTTTTTCTGAATAAAAACATAGTTTTACATAATATCATACTTATCGCACTGTGGCCATTTCTTACAGTCAACCATAATGTCGAGAGAGTTACGAAAATATATTAGGGAGAGTAACGAGAGTCTCGGTCTGGAGACCTCTGAGATACAGGTCTCTGAGAAACCGGACGTTGACCGCGTAATTCTTCTCTTATACCTATATTTTTTCTTGGATACGGAGTTACAAATTGTAGCATAGTACGCGCAATCTGTAACCGAGTCCGCTTCTAAGATTTCCGTAACGACTTCCGTAATATGCGACGTATAAAATGTGTAACTCCTCATACTGCGAAATTCTTTTCCTTAAATGGAATGCTGTAGCGTTGCAGCTGGCTGCTTTGCTACAAACAAGCAATTTCCTCGGTGCGAGACGGCGGAGCGGTCTGCTCCTTCTCGGGCGCCATTTTTCCGCTGAAGCGGTTCCGTCGCCGCTGCCACGGATTAGTCATACAATTGTGTGTAATCATAGCAGACGTGACATGAATGTGTGAGAGCTATTACATGTCGCGAGTATCAGCGTTCGGATACGTATTTTGCCACCATCGCTTTAACGCTTGGAGTAAATGGGTATTTTCATGGATGCATCTGTCTCTTTTGCAGGATTTTCGGCGACATCGACCTTAAAGTACTATAACTACGAAACTACTACACCAATCATAAAAAGAACAACTGCACAATGATTGTATTGAAATTTCGAATATAGAATATTGAAATATCATTTTGTAAAACAATTAGATAATTATGAATAAATATGAGAACGTCAAAGAAGTGAAAAATACGCGGAACCAGATCTGGTCGTATCATACTCAACGTTAATAATTCTACTACGATCTCAGATTACAAGGGCAAACTGACATTCATTTGGTAGTATTCGAACATCACACTGTATGCATCATAATACCTTTTCTATTTCTAGAGTTTAATATATTTCTATTATTCAATTTTTAGCCTGTTTTGTATACCTAATTAGATATTTATTGTTTGTGTACACATTATTGTTTCATACTTAAAAAGTAGCATTATAAGTGCAGGGTTTCGCAGGGAAACGGGAAATGTTGAAGTAAAGTAATTTGCAAGAATAAAAACATCTTTTATTAACGAAAGTGCATGTGTACAATGTACCATTTATGTTTTATTTAATTCGTGCTTTATCTTTTAATTAAGTTTAAGTCATGCAGTATTCTTTGTACGCTTCGTCGTCCAATCTCTAGCGCAGACACATGTTGTTAAACGGAGCAGCGAAGGCTCCTCTCGATGGAAACTCGAACAGCTGCAATGGTCTTTGGTGTACATAACGTTCTAACGCTACGTAGATGCTTATTTTTCAAGGCTGAACCAGTTTCTTCAAAATTACGCACACACTTTGTAATCGCTTGATCAGGTGTGACACGGAAATAATGTCTTAGTTGGTAATGCTGTCGAAATAACATTTGCGCAGCACTCGCATTATAACCCTGCTTGTAAAATGCTCTCACAGCGCTAGCACCTTCCCCACCACTCTAATGCTCCATGATTACTAAATGGCAACGCGTTTACAACGACTACGCATGGGGCTACGAACAACTTCAGGCATAACATAGTTGCCAACCCTTACGTTTAAAATTTCCCGTTTCTCTGCTGTATAAAAGAATGTAATATTAATTACATATAAGCTGTAATCATATAGTGTAATGTAATTATATATAAGCTATAATTAAATTATATCCAGGCATTGCACCCATCAACTACTGAATTCCAGCGTACTTCTCATTACATAAGCCTCAATTTTTATAATAAATTACCAGAAAACATGAAAGATATTGAAAATTATGACAAATTCAGGAAAGAGACGAAAAAATATTTAATTGAGAAATCCTTATATGACCTTAAGGAATTTTAATATATATATATGTATATGTATGTGTATATGTAATTGGGCAAGAGCTGTATGGGAATGTAATTGGGCAAGAGCTTGGTGCTTTCCCTTATTTTTGTTTTTGTGGAACTCGCGCGGGCTTTCGTGGGTAGATATGACATAAGCGGTGGGGATCTTTAGTTCACGAAATGGTGGTTTGCAGGATTCTCTCCTATTTAATCCGCGTATTGCTCTCACGGCTCTTTTTTGTAAAATAAATACCTCTTTAATATCAGTGGCATTTGCCAGCAATAGGATCCGATGTCCCAAGTGGGATTCGGCCGGAGAATGGTATGCACTCTCAATTTCCTTTTCGTCCAATATCTTTCTCGATCTGGATACCGCATAGCGGGCTTAACACAATTTTGGTTTGGGCTGGTCTATGTGGGTTTTCAGTGACATGTTTCAGTCGGTGTAAGTTCCTGGAAATTTAGTGGACTTGGCAATCTCAATAGAGTAATTTAACTGTTTTTCTTTTTTATTTGAGAAGTTTATCAACACTGCTTTGCTTAAATTGGCGACATCGGGTTCACTCTAAACTAGTCATTGACTTCAAAAAGTGTTTCGCTTGTTGGATCCTCCATTTTTGCTCTATAGTCACTTTCAAGAATGCGCGTGGTGTCGTCTGCGAGTTGGACAGTCTTGGCACATGTTATGTTGTCGGCTAAATCGTTACAATAGAGTTTGAAGAGGAGAGGTCCTAAGGTTGAGCCGTGATGCACACCGGTGTTTACTATTTCACAACTCGATTGCTCAGCCTTTTCCTCAATTCCATCAATTATTTTAATCTCCACCACTTGCTGCCTGTTTTGTGGGTACGATTTGATGAGTGAATTGGCCGCTCCTCTAATTCCATGATGGTTTAGCTTGTCTACCAGGGTATTGATGTTTATACAGTCGAATGCTTTGCTTGGATCGCAGAACTTTTATACACTTTTTTTATACACTGTTAGCTTAGATCGCAGAACTTTTTATACACTTTTTTTATAATTTAAAATGTAATTTCATTTGTAGAAATACTATTTGTTGTAATTTCGTAATGTTATTATATATATAATAATTTTTTGTAAAGTAATTTCTATACCCAGATCGGGTTTATGAAAATAAATTTTTCTTATTTCTTATTTCTTATTTCTTGTAAGCTCTAGTGACAAAGTATCTGGCTTGAACTCTTGTAAAACAGGCTGTATTGACATTTTAAATGCGTCGCAACGTAGATGTTTTGCCACTACTATACCAAAAGTCGTTGAAGTGTTGCATTTAAACCGTTCTGCAACGCAAGAGGAACAGGACACTGAACCACGTTATCATGTTGTGTGATCACACTGTGACAAAAGAAACCTGTTGATAAACTAAAAATTGACCGCATGATAATAAATATAAAAAAGAAACATATAAGCAAATTCGTCGTTGTTTAAACAGCCGTAGCATTTTTTGTGGCCTTCTTCAAAATGCCATTTAAATAAACAATAGAGAATATGAAAATTTGAAATTACGCGATATAAGTTGACAAAGGCCGCTTTTTGGGGTATTGGGAAAAAACTTTTATTACTATTTAAACACGAAAGAATAGGACCGTCTAGAGAATAATTATCAGTCCTAGAATCGGGCGGCGTTCCTATATCTGATGCGATTTGACGATAGGTTTATTCTTGATTGTTATATGCAAATTACCTCAAACCTATTCACGTATGATTAATATGTACAGAAAAATCTCAGAATAATCGCCAAATTTATCGGAACGCTGGGTACCTAAAATACTTACGGCCGCGCAGAAAAAAACTAGAATAACGATTTCGCAACGCTCTGTGCATATGTTACAAAAGGATCCTAGCTGTTTTTGGATCGATTTAAAACTATGGACGAAACATGGCTTCACTATTACGATCCTGAAACAAAACGACAGTATAACCTAGAAACGATCATCATCTTAAACTCCTAAGAAATTAAAGTCTATTTCATATGCCCGTATATCATGGGCTGCCTTGCCTGTAACAGTCAAGGGGTCGTGATGACTTATTTATTAATTTATTTAAGAAATAATTAATATAAAACATACTTATTTCTGACAAAGATAACTTAGACCGAATGGAAAAACCTCAATCTTTTACTTATTTGATTCTGTCACCCAACTGGGACAAGCCCGTTTTAGAGTGGACAGAGCTCTTATATTACAATAAATTCATTGTCTTCTAATATTACAATAACTTCATTGGCTTCCTATTCGCGATCAAAGAAATTTGCATACGTTGTCGCTACTCTTCCCTCAAATGAATGGCGATTAGCTCGGGTTTGCCTACGGCAAAATGTATATAAATTTACATTTACATTTACATTTACATTTACATTTACATTTACATAGAGTGGGGTTTACTATAGAGCTATAGCATTACTATAGAGCGGATTACTAAAGAGCGGCGCACATTTACATTTATATTTACATTTATATAAATTTATATACATTTTGTATCCATTTTGCCATATTGGACGCCTCACATGCGAGGGGTTATCCCCTCGCATGTGAGGCATCCAATAATGGATGCCCATACTCAATAACCCCACTTCACCCTCCTATCTCAAGGAGAATTTCCACCCTTTGGGAGGCCACCGTCTTCCACTTCGATCAAGCCGTGATAACACACTCGCTATTCCGATACATCATTCTTCTGTTTACACGCACTCTTTTACGGTAAATTCTGCTCGTTTATTCAATCAGGTACCTCACTCTGATAGAGTGCATGCACCTTCGTTGCGTACTTTCGAAAAGTTGTTGAATAAACATTTATTTTTACACAGCCACTAAGTACCTGACCTTGTCCCCTCCTTTCCCCTTTCCTGGACAACCTTAGCATAAGTCATTGACATATATTTGTATACCTTAATTTTAAATTTAACTTTACTACTTCTGTGTGTGACGTACGGTGACAACTAGGAATTAGTTTATCAAACGGTGGACTGTAAGGTAACGCTATAGCGATACGTCCGCTATTTGTGCATAAATTGTCCGTTTTTATAAAACCAGTGTAATATTCATTAGGTAATGTTTTTATAGCACAATAAAGTTTCAAATCATTGTCAAAACAATATATAACAACAATATTAATACTTTGATTGAATACCTTGATCATGGAGCTTTTATAATGGGTCTCCACACAATGACTACCGTTTGTGTCACCAAGGTCCAGAATTGTACCCCAGCACACAAGTTCAGAGTTCAATGACTGCCATTGTGGCTTTAATGTGCTGAATCTGGTTTTAAAGTGCTGAAACATCTTCTATACTCGCCGGGCCTAGCCCCTAGTGATTTTGTTTATTTCCGATATTAAAGGAATATCGGAGAGGTTGAACATTTGATGATGATGATGGGGTAGTAGCCGCAGAGCAGGACTTTCCAGGTGATCGAGATAAAGAGTTTTTATGGAAGATTATTTTATGTATAGAAAAATAAGTTAATAGTAAAACACATTTTAAAAACAAGCTTTTATTAAAATGCTCTGTCCCGAGCTAACCCTAGTGCAGCAGCCATGTAATAATGATGAAACTTATAACAGGATATCATAAATGAATGCATATACAAAATTCCGTTTCTGTTGCGTTGACCGTTGAGGAGTTCCCTCGTTGGGAGCCAACCCTGGGCGCAGCAGACATGTCACGGTGTAACTTAAAACGGGATATCATAATTGAATGCGTATACAAAATTTCGTGGCTGTGCTGTTGACCTTTGAGGAGTCCCATCGTCGGGAGCCAACTTTGGACTCAGCAGCCATGCTATGTGACGGGCTATCATAATTGAATGTGTATACAAAATTTTCATTTTTTGTGCTGTTGACCACTGAGTAGTCCCCTCGTCGGGAGCCAATCCTGAGCGCAGTAGCCATGTCATAGTGAAACTTATAACTCGCTATCATAATTGAATGCGTATACAAAATTTCGTGCCTGTGCTGTTGACCGTTGAGGAGTCCCCTCGTCGGGAGCCAATCTTGGGTGCAGAATCAGGTCATACTTACCATAAAAATGCATTGTCATCGAAACTGAACCAATAAGTAAAATTTCAACTTCATAGAATAAGAGGAAGTGGTTCTAATTCTGCTAGCAAGATTTGACCTGTTTAGGTTTGTTAAAACATTACAATGTAAATAAAAGCTTGTAATACATCAACTGTATAAAGTTCCATAAAAGTTAATTTCATCCTACTCATTATCACATTTTATGTGTCTCAGTTACCTAGGACCACTCGCACGTCTCGCCCGTATTCGCTCATGTACGTGTCTGAGTCGACACGTGATACGTTTTATACGCCGCCACTCGCGCGCGGTCAGTGCAGGCCAATGCGAGTGTGAGCTTGTGCGGCGGGCGTATTGAACGCTCTAAAAGAAATAGTTGACTTTTTCTTAGCAAGGCGACGAAGGAAGATCACTTGTAGGTACGGCCCTGATTGAATGGTACAGATTTTGAACCTATGCAGAATTGGCTACCTTCAAATGTGTGGCGCATCTATGTATTAGTATACGTCTTTTGCATAATCTGTGCCGCTGTACTGGAAAAGCTGCCCGTTCTTATTCCGGTCATTGGATCCTTTCTCGGGTTTCAAAACAAACATTACGGCGTCGTCGCCGCGTATGTCGTTTGGAAGACGATTTATGATGTTTTCACATAGTAAATAGACATCGCGGTGTAAATGTAAAACAGAGAATATAACAAGAGAATAAGGGACAAAATTATCATATTTTGAAAGAATTCCGCCTGCGGTGTAAAATATAACGATAAGAAACTACTTCATAATAAATTCAACTTATTTAATATTTTTATGTAATACTATGCTATGCAATGCTTTGATGTTTATTTTAAGTATATAATTTTTAAATGTATTAAACAAAACATGTTTGTGCCTTTTGAATAGTAATAGCAAAACTTCGCTATTTTAATTTCTTTATTTGAAATGTTTTATTGTGATTAGTCGAAGTTCACAAGATAAGATGATTATAAGACAGACAAGATAACATGGTTAATAGATAAAAAAATAGAGTTGGAGACTGACCTAAATGTAAGCTATGGCTGAGGCGCGGGGACCGGCGTTCGGTAGCAAGTCAAGTAGCACCGGGCGAGTGATGTCACAGCACTAATGTCTGTGGTGGGGAGACCGAACGCCGGTGACGCCGACGAAAGAACGCGTATTCTACGAACGCCGCACGCGCCGGTCCCCGCATATTAACCACCGCTTTTTTTATTTTTATTTATTTGTTGTGTGGGGCTTTTCTAAGGTCTTTACGAGCCTTGTAACACTGCGACCATTGCTGATCTATTGTGTTCGCCACCTACTATAGTTCTGCGCTAAGCCTCGTGTCATTTAAGAACCGCAACAGGCTTTTGGCGCCAGATTGTTTTACCTCCTCAGGTTGGAGGTAATGACCACCCAAGTGGATGTATCTTTTACGCATTAGCGGGCCACACTCGCACATGAGGTGCAGGGGAGTTTCCTTTGCCCTTGGCAGAACATCAGAGCTTGAGGTTGTACATGTGTTTGTTGAGGCCACAATGCCCCGTGAGCGCCCACACCAGTATGCGTAGGTTGTTCCTATTTAGCGATAAGGCCTCACGAGTCCTCTTAGCGTGGTAAGCCTTAATTAGCGCTTTGGATTGATTCATGTTGGATTGATTCCTGGCGTGTTGTTCCAGTGGTTGACGGATTGTTCTAAACATATTTGTTTGAGAATTAGGTTTGCAAGGCTTTTTGGTACGCCACAGCAAGGTTCAGGGCCGTATAACGTTCCCTTTGCTCTCGTCTTAGCAAGTTCGTCGGCTTTTTCATTTCCCTCGTTTCCTGCATGGCCGGGAACCCATCTTAGAATTACCCTGTTATTTTCGTCCAGGGAATTCAGTAGTGATACGCAGTTTTGCACTAGCTTTGAATTAATAGTATTCGAGGCTAGTGCCATAAGAGCTGCCTTGCTATCCGAGGTGGATATAGATACGGTGGTTGGCGTAGTTCTTATGGAGGTTGATATCCGCACATTCAGTAATGGCGTATACCTTCGCTTGGAATATGGAGGCGTATTTCCCCAAATTTATTCTTCTTTCGAAGTTTGTTCGCTCTCCATATACACCGCAGCCTACATCCAGTTCCGATCTGGACCCATCAGTATACCATTTAAGGCTACCGGCCTCCCAGTGCAGTTGGCTTTTTAGCTAGTCGTCTCTGGGCGGCAGTTCCACTGTATAAAGCTAACCACCGCTTACATTTAGCTCGGTCCCTAACAGTAGAGCCAGAAGTACAGTCGGATGATGACAAAGTTTGTCCACGGTTGGCCCCTCGGATATACGATGTATTCCTTGCAACGCTCACCGATTTGTAAACTTTATTTACTAAATCTTCAGAATTATTAGAATAAATTATTATATTGCCTATATAGGTAAATATCCTTTTATCCTTTATTTATCACTGCTATAACAGTAAAATTAATTCATGTCTCTTTTTTATTCAAATTTTCTGAATAATATAGTGAATTATTTTATGATATTTTAGAAAAATAGGTAGACTATATAATAAACTATAACACAGGTATAACTTCAGAACAGACTGTGGTCTAGTGGAGTTGATGCAATCGAAGAAATCTGTACATTTGTAGGAGTACATTTTAATTAGCAACGCTAGAGTAATTGCTTCGCAAACAAATAATAAATATCTGTTCAATTTTACACCTTAATATAATAATATGCCAAGTTCAGCCGTTTGTGCAAAATAGTTACAAATTATATGCACAAACCTTCCCCGATTATCGCTCATTGTATCAGTGAAAACCGTATCAAAATCCGTTGCGTGGTTTAAAAGAAAAATGCGGAGAAATAGACAGACGAAAACAGCGACTTTCTTTTATACTATTTAGAGATTATAGGCATAGGAAATCATGAGACATCCGAATTAAATATAACGATTTCTCCTCATGCCCTCATTTCCCTATCATATCCCGAAAGACACTTGAGCTAATATTTACTCTTTCGTTTTATATATACTCCATTTCCTCTCACACACCATTGTATTCATTATTACTTTAGTTACCGCCCAATGGCGCGTGCCTTGCATTCATTCGCAATAATACAATTCTAGAAACGAAGACTAGTACCTAACCTAGAACGTCCAAAGCGGACATACCATAGCTTCACTAAAGCGTCTGAGCTATAGGGCGGTGTCGACTACAATGGGAAAACCCGTCACGCCAGGCTGTTATAACGATATATGATCGTTATTTTAGCCGTGGGATGAGCGTAGAAGACTTAGAGACAAGACAATCTACTGTCTAGCTCGCCAACGCCTTACGGCGAGACCAACACCTTACTGCGAGGCACCGGGAAAGGTACGCAGCTGGCAGCCTCGCCCTTAGTGGGCGAGGTTACCTAACCTAACCTACCAGTTTTGGTAGGATATCTCAATCCGGTGTTAACCTTCAGGATACCTCCATCCTCCCGACTGGTTTCGGGTCCGAAGTCGCTTACGCGGCCTCTACCAATAAATTTCAATTTATCGCGGACCTGGACTTTCTTAGCCCGTAGTGCCACACGGGAGTGAGTGGCCTAAGGTCATTTCAAGAGTGGCATTACAACAGGTCAACATACACCCCCGCTGCTGAGAAAACAGTATATTTTCAAAGTCTCCAGACTCCTTCAGCAATTAGTCAAAATGCATAACCGATTGTCGTCGCCGAACGGTGCGCAAACCGTCCAGTAGCGCCTGGATGCAATCCCGCCGGGAGAAACCGGTATACCAGCTTTGAGGCCTAAGATGAGAAAGTCTTACCCTGGGTATCCTGCGATACGAGGAGGCTTCTGAATAGAAGTTGAATCGTGAGTTGAGCCGATCCGAGAACATAGTGGATTTTGTGCCCCAAGCTGCACGAAACCATTCGCTACCAAAGCGTCTAAGCAAATTTATGTCCCGGTCGCCTGACGCGACGCCAACAAACCTTAGTATTGTAAACCCAGAAGAGCGTCACTATAAAAACCTATCTACAGGCGGACATTCATAAGCCTCAGATCCATCGAGTCTTCTGGATGGTTTACTGTCTAGTAACACCCACTTGTAATGTAATCATTGTGTTATTTTTTTTTCTTTTTATTCACTAATTGTGGGGAAACACATAAAATAGATTTATTAATGGGGGAGCCTGGTTTAGAAAACAAAAAAAAAACATGTTCTGATCATTAATCTTTTATATCAGTTTGATTAACATTTGAAAAAGCAGAAAATATTTTTGGCTTTACAACAAATCTATTTTTGAGATATTGAATAGCAAACGTTTCTACCGCTGCAGAAATGACGGTATCTGTTTGCGCCGTTAATAGCGAGCGTATTTTTTCCCGAAACAAGAAAATAAACTAAGATATTAATTTTAACATGTGTATTTTTAAGATGAACTAAGAAAATACATAAAGTTATCTTTCTTATAATTTTTCAATGATTAAAATAGATTAAATTGATTTTCGCTCTAAAAATACTTTTTCTTTAGTTAATACAGAAGAAAATTTAATAATCTTTAATTTAAAAAAAAAAAAAAAACTCGATCCGTCAAGTTGTTGTTTTATCACCAGCGCAAAACAGGAAAAAATATGGTTATGAGAAAAACGCGTTAAAATTTTCTTTAAAGAAAAGTAGTAAGTTTTTTAACACTTACAACCATCTGCAACTATCAGCGATTTCAGAGGTAAAAGATTCATCGAGACAACTTAAAGTGTTAAAAAAAACATGTTTTTTTTTGCCGTAAGGCCAAAGGTCCAGGCCTCCCAGGCCCGACCAGGCCCGCATCCTGTATTCACGCGTATCTACAGGATGCGACAAGAGAATATGAAAGGAAAAGTCAGGCTTAACGCCCATAAAAGCCGCTTGTTTGTTCCGTAATGATTCTCGCGTTATAAGTCATTAGGCTTGCGGATATTAAGGTAAATTCAATGCGATATATGTGCCGTTTTAACCCTTTAGTGCAGTGGTTTTCAACCAGTGTGCCGCGGCACAATGTTGTGCCGCGAGTATCCTCTTGGTGTGACGCCATATTCTTGATCATGTAAGGAAATGCAACTATTGCGTTTGTGGAGTTACTGCCGAATTTTTTGACTGATGAATTTAAGACAATGGGTTCGATTGCGTTTCTTCTTGAACTAAAATCGGAAATTAGTTCGTGTGAACGAAACAGGGCTATACGCTAGAGCGGAATATGAAATGAACGGTTATCACTTTTCCGCATTAAAACTACCCACCATTAATATACCCTACATAAAGCATCTGATTCTAAGACTGCACGAAATGTGTTCAAATTTATTCGGATGAGTATAAGTCTGACATGTAGTTTTATCGACGATAATTCGTTTTATATTCCGCTCTAACGTATTGCTCTATCTCGTTCGCTTGAATTTTAGTTTGAGTTCACAAAGAAACGCAATCGAACCCAATGTGTTGGAAAAAGCATGAATTCCTTATAGGGCGTTTACACTCTCGCGCGAGGCGCGAGGCGAGACGCAAAACCATATCAGTAAACAAATGGAACAGAGGCAAAGCTTCTAACGAGCGTACAAAATGTTTACCTACTTGCTAGAAGCTTTGCCTCTGTTCCGTTTGTTTACTACATGGTTTTGCGTCTCGCCTCGCGCCTCGAGCGAGAGTGTAAACGCCCCATTAAAGTTCATAGCCATGAAAATTTATTGTAAAAATGTAGGCAATAGATACCTTATACCTTAATAGGTATATATTTAAATATTAATTTGATATTTTTGTTAGTTTTTGACATAACCAAGTGTAGTACAGGCAACTGGTTTGAAATGAAAAAAAGGAAAAATTGTAATTGTCACAGTTGTTATTTTTTTCACAAAATAAGTTGTTCAAGTTAAAATAAAAAGTCTGCCTAACTAAGTCGAAGCCTGTACCAAGGTAATATAATAGTATAATAGGTTAAGATAAACAGTTTTTTTACCCTGTGTTATTATTGATTATGACGAACTCGCTATCGATTGCTCACTACTATACAGCATGAGTAAAATTGACAAAATGGTCTGAGCTTTTAATAAATCATTAACTTATATTTTCTGTATGTTCCGCTAAAAGTACGCCATGTGAAACACCCGCCTGCCCCTTGGATGACCGAGGAAATACGCTCCTTAACGAGGAAACGAGACAGAACCCGAATACTTAGAGATCGCATTCCGGATACTTGAAGATATTTAGAACTCTGCGTAATAAATGTAGTCAGTGCTGTCGAATTGTCAAAAAAATCGGTTGTGTCACCCGGCAAGCAGACAACCCTCCCTCCCACGACTTGCTGCACCCCTCAACCCCCCTCCCCCCGCAACCACACCCTTCCCTCTTCCCACCCAATAGTGATTGTGTCAAGTGACTATGATAGCAAAAGTAGCATATTTTATAGTATTTACGTGGTATTAAAATGGTATTTTTCCAAAAATGATGTAGAATGTTATTAAATATCGCGGTATTTTATTTTTGCATTGCTTGTATACGAGGTATTCCAACTAAAATTTCACAGCGTTATTTAGGTCCAACAAGGCATCTGTGTACCGAATAAAATAACAATAATAATAATGATAAGAAATATAAGGGGTGGCATGTCAATAAGTTAACTATGATAAGCAAAAAAATAAAATAAGATTGATAGCAATATTCATTATTTACCCATATATACATATTGTACCACCGAATAAAGATATGCGATGGCTACTGGGACGAGGGCAGTTCTACGAATTTCGGCACCCCTCATAATATCGGATTACACGGCTGTTGCATGCCTATGCAGGGATGTGTGTTGGCATGAGATGCTGGCGATCGTCCTTTTGCGAGTATTATGTAATTGTGTAATTGTTTATTTAGAGTATGTATGTAAACGCTGAGTAGATTAATAAGAGGAAATAAACCGTATGTTTATTTCACGAGCGTTAAGTTAGAATATGGTTATATTGTTAAAATTAGATTTGCGATATGCTAAAATAATGTAGGATAGCGTACGATATGTACAATGTAATACAGAGCGTCTCTATAGACGCTGTGGACGCGGAGGGCGCTCTGTAAAATATTTTCAGTCTGCATTTTGAAGGCCCGAGCGAAGGGCACGTGTTAGGTACATTGCATTTGGCGGCGTTTAACCGGCGTACGCTCGCAGTTTCAGAATAAACCTTTGAAAAGAAAAGTTCTTGGTTTTAATGTACGGAAGAGAGACACTGCAGACCAGAAAGTGCCGCCACGGTCGCGTAGCAACGATCCAGCAAAATTAAAGAATTGCTAAGGTGGGCGACGAACTCGAGACCGTCTTCAGTGTGCAAGCTGAAGAGGAACTTCGCGCTACACATATCTTGAATTAGATAATTTTTGGCAATTTTTTAAGCAAGAACCTTCAGTAGATTAACGTTTTCCCTTCTTCTTTGTCCAGTAGTCAACGCACCACCATTTTCTCCAGCTCGTTTGTCGCTGTCGATGTCAATTTATTTCTCCTCGCCTCATATATGAGCATATTGAATGATCATCTAGACTAGATCAACAGGTAGCCAACAAATACCCGAAGCGGTGTTTTAACATACCCTTTTTCTCATTCCTGGCTTTATCCACACTTGGCTGTCCAAGTCTTACCAGCGCCTTGCTAACCCCCGTCAGTCCGCTGCCTGACGGGGGTTAATGGGCCCTTGCTGAGTTGGCCACGAAGACCCATCCTGTTCAGAGTTGGTCACACTCACGGGTCATCATCTATCCGATGGCCTTCACGCATGAAGTGCGAGCCTGGGTAGGACTCTGGCCTTATGGTTAGTTTCCCTTGGGAATCAACCTTCTGGCGCTCCTGGACGGTCTGCGCACCGTGCAGCATAAGCCAATCAATTGCGCACTCTAACAGTCGGGGGAGTCTGGAAGCAGTACTGTTTTCTATAGAGCGGGGGTGGTTGCGGATCTTACGGCGATAGATTCGGTATACACCATTTCACCGCTTCGTAAGGGAGTGGACCGCACAAGCGACCTCGAACTCTTAACCAATCGAGAGACTGGAGCAATCTGGTCGCAATTGGAAGTAAGGGCGTGAGTGTAAGTCCGCTGGGTCAACTCCTGGTTATCTCGAGGTTAAGGCGTTGGCCTCTTACGGGTTTGT
The DNA here is from genome assembly GCA_944548615.1 of Micropterix aruncella. Lineage (NCBI taxonomy): Eukaryota > Metazoa > Arthropoda > Insecta > Lepidoptera > Micropterigidae > Micropterix > Micropterix aruncella. Next base: position 21,565,789 of record OX155971.1, read on the forward strand.
GACGGAGCTAGACGGCCGACTGTTTTGTCCAAGTCTTCTGCGCTCACTCCAGGGAGATAGAACGAATAATCGTTAAAACTTCATGAGGTGACGGGCTCGCCCGCTGTAGTCGATAACCCTAGTAGTTCGCTGCCTGACGTACAGGATCTCAACCAATAACAACTTTTGCAGACCTAGCAAACTATGACTATTATACACTTTATCTCGATTTCATAAATATCAGAATATGAAGATGTGTTTCATCGCCTCTATTGCACTCGAGGGTTAATACAAACTCCATTAACACGACGTGACCGACTACCCAGCAACGTGTTGTCGGACGCTAATGAGCCCGACGTTGTATACCCCTTAACACTTAAGCAGATAAGTTAAATTAATACGTGAGACATTTCAGAGGCATTTTGGTATCGCGTTGGGTATTTCCATTACATTCAATTAGATTTTGAGTCTTGAATATTTAATGAATTCAATGAGCTTTTAAGATTATGAAAAAGAGTGTGGGTAAACCGATACATACGCTCTATTAAGATTATATAGTAGCATTGTTAGTAAAGCGTTGAGGACTATTCAGCATTCAGTATTCAATTTATTCTTTCATAGTATACAATAAAAGCATGAATAATCAATTAAAGCTAGGTTTCGCATATTAGAATTCGTCAGTTGCTAGTTGCGCGAAAGTTTGTAAGAATGTATGTATGGATGTTTGTTACACTTTCACGCAAAAACTACTGAATGGATTTTGATGAAACTTTACAATAATATAGCTTACACATCAGAATAACACATAGGATATAATTTATAAAGATATATCGTTTTCTATCATCATTATCACAATTTTCCATCACCACGCGGGTGAAACCGCGGGGCGTAGCTTGTATTGATATAAAATTAATCAAACAGAAATATTCATTAGACAGTAGCGTTGTCTAAAGTCGGCTTTACACGGAGACAAATAAAAAAAAATCTCATCAAAGAGAGCAAGCTTGAAAGACTTATGTTTTCTAAGGTCTGTCAATTCTCGGTTTAGCTCCCTTCCAGTAGCCTCCTTTGAAAACGACTAACTTAGACTCTGCCTGCGTCCAGTCGTGGGCAGGTGGGAACTTAGGTTCATCCTGGAGGAAAAACTCGGGCGGTCCTGGACGTTTTGCGCACCATACGGCATCAGCCAATCGACTGTGCGCTACAGGGCGAATAACCAAGGGAGTCTTGAGACGTACGTATCCTAAGCAGCGGGGACAGTTGTTGGCCTTATGTCAGACTCCTTTAAAATTATCCTGTGTGAGATTGACGGGCAAAGAGCGCAACGGTCAGCGTGGTCCGCACGGTCAGGTCAACGGAATGACCGCTAATATCATGTAGAGGTCGAACAAGCAACTTCAAATCTAGGACCAGACTAGGGGATGAATAAATCCCACCAAATCTGATAGTAAGGGAGCGAGGTTTGCCCGCTTGCTCCTCTTTCCAGTGCCTCGCTGCAAAGCGTTGTACTGTTACATATTAGCGTAGCTAGACTGTGGGTTGTTTGTGTCCGCAAAAGTCTGTTATGCTCACTTCATGGAAGACAGAATGACCTGATGCCGTTATAACTCACTGGGGTGGCGGGTACGCCCGTTGTGATTGACACCACTCGTATACAACTGCATATTTGAATTTTGTGATCTGAACGTAAATAGATCTCGACGCCTCCCCATCTCGATCCGTTAGAAATCAATACGTAACCGGGCAACCAATATAGATGCGACCGAAGTCTTTAGTTATTTAAGCATTGTTTCGCCTACATCTATACTAATAGTATAAAGAGGTAAAGTTTGTGAGGTTGTAGGAAGTAATCTCTGGATCTACTGAACCGATTTAAAAAATTCTTTTACCACGTTATTTTTGGGTGTCATAGGGTATATATTAATCCGAAAAATGAAAAGACATTTTTGTGGTAGTCGGATTTGCAAAGTAAGTCGGAGAAAAAACGGTCGAACGAAAACGTTTCTAACTAACGCTGCCTTAACGATGAGAGATATATGATTAAGTTCTAGTGAAACGTTGTAGAGCTTGATAATGCCTACAAAAAAGTCAGCTACAGCATATGTCTGACTTTTATATTTATGTCACAAAAAGTAGTTTTTTTTTATTAAAAAAATAATTTAAATCGTTAGGTCATGTTTATTGGTCATATTATCAACAATTATGAATTCTTATCAAAATAAGTAAATTTATCGTCTGAAGCGTTAAAAAAAAAACTTTTCCCTTTTAGTGCATATAATTTTCCTTTTGCTGCATAAATGGTTAAAGAGATAATACGACATAGGTATGGAATCGCGACCGTATCTCGGGTTGGAACTTCTGAAAGAATGGTACCAAATAATAACATTACATCTTATATACTATACAGAGAAGTTTTGAACAATTAAGATAAACATAATTTATTCAATCATAATCATTTCATTCACTCATTTGAAACTCGGTAATATAGCCAAATCAGCATGCAAATACATACAGACATATGCAGTGAAAATATAACCCTCCTTTTGGCAGTCAGGAAATAAATCATAGCACACAGTACTAACCAAGCCACACTCATAATTTCATCACAAGTAAAAATGTTTACCGCCCAACGAAGTGGGCACGGATCGGCTAGTAGATAATAAGAAGATTTAAGTCCACAGGAAATGGCTAGACAGAGTAATATTGGAGGATAATTAAAGCATGTATATAATCTGCAAGAAGCAGTGTATGATAATGTATAGAGAACTAAATTTATCGTAATACTCGTACAATACATCTGAAAATTAAAAAATTAAGTAATTGCCTAAAAAATATTAACAAGTATTATTATTATTTCTTTGAGTGATAGACCGGTATGAAACTGCAATATCGATGGCGCATATAAATAAACAAAGATTATCTTCAACATTGATTATATAGCGTATTAGATTGCTTGACGCAGTACTGAGATTCGGCAGCTAGGATGTTACTATGAAACGTAACGTGTAGATGGCACTGACAAATCCAAAAATTCATTAATCTTCTCTTGAGTTCAATATGGCGGTGTTCGTGGTATAGCTGTATGGCAACGCACTGTCGAAAGCACTCGAATTACGCCTATTCTTTATCCTATCTCGAAATAAAATAATAATATTATAACGAACGATTTTTAAATAAAAGGTTTTAATTATTTAATATTATTTATATAACAATGTTTGTTATGCAAGTTCCAATACGTAATAACTACGCACCTTGATGTTCAGATAGACTAATTAATTAATAGACAATAAGAAATTCCTCAACAATGTTACTATACATGGCCAAATAAATTGCTACTAGTCTAACCTTACAATGCTATCAGCACCACCTGCATGCCGCCGGCGCAGAAAGGTTGCCAACAAGTGCTATAACATTGAGAAGTCTAATATAATCTAATATAATCTATATAATCAATGTCGTCATCTTCGACTTATTTCAGTTTTCCACTCAATATATAAATACCTGGAAAACTATGATTTTTGTATGAATGCAAGTAAATTTAGTCAAAACCATAGAAAATTATCGGTGATAGAAGATATCTGACGAATTACAAAAAAAATATAATATGGCTTTACCCGGTCCTCAAATAAATTTTGAGGCCTTATATTTCAAGAACTAGCTTATTCAGCATAAATAATATGATTCTATGTATGTCATCGCCGAAATTGCCGAAAAGTTCAGATAAAGTATTTGTCTTTGACAGCATTCGGCATTCGTCTTTGATTACGAAAATTAAGTGGTAACACAAAAATGTTAAAGTTTTACTTTATCGTTTAAGTAAAGTTTTACCTTAACCTAACCTAACAGCTGACGAGGAGGCAAAGTTTTCTGAACTCGCATTTTTTTTATTATTTCAAGATGAAGGCGGTTATATACATTTTGTACGCTCCGAGACGATTAAGACCATTTCCAGACTGAAGTCTTCTCTGTGTATCTGTCTGTCTGTCTCTGTGTGTTTGTGTGAATTCCAGCACGATAGCGCCCACACGCTTTATCCGATTGAGCTGAAATTGAGCGTGCAGGTATTATTTGATCATGGCAAGAGTTGGGATGATTGTGATTGAAATCGGTTCAGGAGAGGGCGCGCTAGTCATATTTTAATCTCGAAATATTGGACTTAGAAAGAGAGAGAGAGAGAGAGAGAGAGAGAGAGAGAGAGAGAGAGAGAGAGAGAGAGAGAGAGAGAGAGAGAGAGAGAGAGAGAGAGAGAGAGAGAGAGAGAGAGAGAGAGAGAGAGAGAGAGAGTTTGGACAAGACTTTCCCGGCAAGTAGCCAAGGACTAATTTTATCTTAAAAATAATATCATAAGTAAAATCTTGGCCTGCGGACAAATCCGATTAGTTTGCGTTGCAACCGCCACCGGCGGCGCATTTTTTTTGAGGGCGGGATTGGGCCAAGCGGTTAACTAATAGCGTTAATAATTGATCAAAATTTATGGCGAAATAAATATTATTAGTGAAGCTTGTATATGAGATGTTTCAACCAAAATTTTGCAGTGTGATTTCGTCCCAACAAGGCCATGGCTGGTGTACTAAATTTCAAGTCTCCAAGTCAAAAATTTCGAGATTTAATTTTGACTAGTGCGCCCCCTGGTGGACCGATTTCAACCACAACCTTTTAAACTCTTGCCATGACGATATGATACCTGCATGCCAAATTTAGGCTCAATCGGATTAAGCGTTCAGGCACTATCGTAGAGAAATTAAACACAGATACACCCTCACACAGACAGACAGTGAGACACACATACAGAATTTCGTATGGAAATGATTTTAATCGTCTTAGGTGCCCGGGCTCAAAAGAGATATGTTTTTGCTAATTTTGCTCGTTCACAATACTTTCTCTGCACGTCGGTTGAAAGGCCGGAAAATGAATAACTACGGTCGCGCTAGAGCAACGGCCAATCAATCATTATATTTCGAAGTAGCCATATCACGAAATTGTTCATTATTTCACCAAAGGGGATAAATTACAAGGCACTTTTCCAACGACCAGGGCGAGTCGCTGAATACTCTCACTTTTTGCCCGCTGGCAGACCTATTGTTCGGAAAACTCGATTATTCCATCTGAGACGGTCAAGCTAGACACAGACCTTCTCAAGAAAGTCTGAAGAATTGCTTCGTATGCACCTATAGTTTATTCAGCATTAAATATTTTATATTCATTGTCAGAAGTAACTATCAAAATAATTCCAATCAGTGCAAATATTAATCAAAATAAGTAAATGAGACTATGATAAGTTCATTGATTATATAGGGCAGGTCTGAGTAACGTACGGCAGGCGTGCCAAATCCGGCCAGCAACTCGATTTTGTACGACCCTCGAAGATATTTTTTAAATAGGCTGCAAACTCGAAACACGAATTCACGATCCTTATGGACACGCCAAATCTTTTCAAAATAAACTTCGACTCTGGGAAAGCCAATTTAGGGAAGGAAATACTTACCACTTTTCCACACTTGCAAACTACAATAATGTTGATTTTGATTGCGAATTTGGATGAGATAAAATCATTGAGTCAGGAATTCAACACTAGGTTCCGAGAAAACCTGCTGATATTTTATTCCCCATTTGATATTGATGTCGAAACAGCTTCTCTTTTGTTGCAAATAGAATTAATGGAACTACAAGATAACCTGTTCCTGAAGGCAAAACTCAAGGGCATTAACATAGTTAAGTTTTATAAAAACTATTTCCTGCGTGACAAGTTTCCGAATCTGACAACGTTTGTACACAAAAAATTGACGCTAACTGGAAGCACATATAAATGTGACCAACTTTTCATAAGAATAAATTCCAAGAAATCCAAAACCATGACACGAAATACCGATAAATACTTAGAAATCACCTTGTGAGTTTCCATGTCCACAATATCTCCAAATATTGACCATATTGTCTCAAACATAAAGTCGCTATCATCGCATTAAACTTGATGTTTCGTTTTTAACACGCTTTTATTAGGTCGACCTGTATGTAACTAACTATGTAATGGAATCTACGGTAACTAATTTAACCATCTTTCAAGGATCGTAGCGTCATGAAAATTGGCAGCTGTATGTAGTTCTGATGACAATACAATAATATGGTACTGTCGAACCGATCTGATGATGGAGTCGGAAGATATGAACTGGAACTTCACGATGGAACATCGTATCATAGCTGTGTTTGGACTTGTTAGAAAAGTCTTGGAATGAAAATTGACCACGATTAGGTTTCAAGGTCTGATGATGAAGCCGGAAGATAGGCACTGGCATTCCATGATGGAATATCGTATCATAGCCGTGTGTATGTGAATATCGTAGCATAGCCCAAAAGCGTGTTTTTAGTATTTTTTTGAAACCATTAATTATTTTTATATATTTATTACGTTCAATTGTATTTTGTATTTTTATGTATTTTATAAAAAAAGATGTTACAAATAAAAGAAAGAAAAACTAATTACTTAAACAACTTTGCATTTTGGTAATTTTGGTGCTCCGGCCCCCGTAATTATTCTGATTTCCAATCCGGCCCACAGTCTGGTGGAAGTTGCACATGCCTGATATAGAGTATTAGATTGCTCATTATATATCCTTCTAGCCGTGTTCGGCCATAGCGACTGCATTGTAGATTATAGTGAATTCTTTAGTCTTCTCAGAGTCCATTGTTCGGAAGCAGTCAAGTGCGCAGGCTATATTATAGTGCACAGGTGGACGCGCGACCACGGGTGCACTCTCTCTTCCTCCCTCTTCTGAACCTGATGGAACGGAGACCGTTACGACCAGAGAAAAGTTTGGATGCAGATAAAATAAAATAAATTAATTAATGGCCAACACAGCAATGGCTGTCATTGTTAAATTTGTACTCAATATTGCAGAACTATTTTTTTCGGATTTAGTTCGTTTTTCCACACTGTCATTTATGAAATTGGTATAGTAGTTATGGCTTGTGGCGATGTTTAAGGTTTTTCTGGAGCTATTGTAGAGATGACCGTGACTTATTGGTAGTTGTTGTAGCAGGCGGTGATGTAGAAGATGCATTATTGGATTTATATTTATTGGATTAGATTGCTCAATGCAGGTGCCAGTGACATGCAGGTGGCGCTGATAGCAATTTCCAGCTAAACTAATAGCAATTTATGTTTCAATCTATGATAACATTGATGAATAATGAATGTTTTTTTTATAAAAAACTGATTGACTATGAAAACCTAAGAATGTAACCAATGATGAAAACAATAACGTTCAATTATTATTGCCAGCTATCCTACGTGTTTTATAGGATAACTACATTACAGAAATAATACTGGGGGATATAATACCATCTATGAATCATTATGAATATTAAAGCGTAAAGTAATTATCGAGTATTGAAACCTGTATACCAAATTTAAAAAATCGGTTGTGTCACCCCAAGACTTTACCGGCAAGCAGACATTCACTCCCCTCGCGCCAGTCCCCTCCCCGCTGCTAACTACTCCCCCTCCCTTACTCCACCACCATATAGTGATTGCGTCAAGTGATTATGATCGCAAATGTAGTATATTTGTAGTTTTTCCGTGGTATTAAAATTGCTATTTTCCAAGATGATGTGGTATTTTCTTAAATACGACGGTCGCTTGTATAAGAGGTATTTTTAACCGAATATGAGATATTCACAATGTGTCTTCGGATGAGATATTCACAATGTGCTTCACAATGTGTCAACGACCCATCTGTCTACCCAATTCCAAGTCTCTAAGCCCAATATTTCAAGTTTGAAGTATGACTCGCCCCCCCCCCCCTCTGGTGGACCGATTTCAACCACAATATTTTCAACTCTTGCATTGATCAAATCATGTCGGCAGGCGAAATTTTAGCCCACTCGGATGAAGCGTTTGTGCGCTATCGTGGAGGTATACACGCAAAGACACACACCCATAAACACTGACACATACACATATTGAGATGTCAACCACAACGGGCGAACCCGTCACCCCAGGACGTTTTAACGATTCATCGTTCTATCGACCGTGCAGTGAGCGTAGAAGACCTTGGACATAACAAATCCGACGTCTAACTACGCCACAACCCGTTAGAGACCAACGCCTTACCGCGAGTAGCCATGTATGTTACCTGGCGGGCATACACATACACGGTCAGAATTAAATCTGAAAACGTCTTAATCGTCTCGGGGAGGAGGAGGGGGGGGGGGGATCAAAATAGATATTTCCGTCGTCATCCCCAAAAAAAAAAAAAAATAGGTCGTTCACAAGATTTTCCCCAACCGTTGGTTGGTCGGGAAATTAAAATATGAAACGAACGATCGTCGAGAAATACTGTCGAATAAATTCGAGCATATTTCGTGCGGTGTAAGATTCAGATGCTTTGATCTTGGCGGTCAGTTAGTGACAACCGGTCATCTCACATTCCGCTCTAGCGTATTACCCTGTCTCGTTCACACGGACTAATTTTAGTTCGATTTTAGATCAAGAAGAAACGAAATCGAGCCCAATATTAAAACATTAAGAGCTATCATTTATAAATTCGTTTAGTATTATATTATTATTTTATTTCTAGTTAGGATACCGTATACTCGTATGCGTGTTTAGAGCGCCATCTATAGTGCGCCGCAATACTACCATACCACGAACGCCGCTATATTGAACATAGGAGAAGATTAATCAATATTTGGAACTAAGAGTGCCATCTAAACGTTGCGATACATAGTAAAATCCCATCTGCCAAAACATGGTACAGCATTGAGCAATCTAATACCATGTATAATCAACAATAAGACGCAACTCAGTGACTCAATAAAAAATCGGTTTTGTCACCCCAAGATTTTCCCGGCAAGTAGCTAAGGACTAAGGAAGGGTTTGAGCGTGATATCCCTTCGGGAAGGAGGTTGATCTCATTGAAAGGGATAATCGGCAACGAGCGCGGATAATGAGAATGTAGCTTCGATTCCATCTATTGCGCAAATATATTGGCCGGCGAAAATTCAATGTGATTTTGGTCCAATAATGCATCTGTGTACCAAATTTAAAGTTCTTATGTCCAATATTTCGAGATTGAAATATGACTTATGCGCTCCCTGTCGGCCCGAATTTAACCTTTTCAACTCTTGCTATGATCAAATAATGCCTACATGCTGAATTTTAGCTTAATCGGATTAGGCGTTTGGGCGCTATCGTGGAGGAATAAACGCAAACAGATAAACAGACAAACAGCCAGACATCCATCTGGAAATGTTCTTAATTGTCTCAGGGGGCTTAATGTAGAGGTTTCCGTCTTCATCTCGAAAAAATAGTGCGTTCAAAATACTATAACGGGAATTTAAGAAAGACAACTTTAGAAATGGCGCCACCCCGTTTTTAAAGTAAAACGTGGAAACTAAATTAGAAAAAAAAAAATCAAAGAAACAAGTAAATAGGTTTTTAGGTTATCTAGCGGTGGATTATTACATGGAAAATACGCTTTCTGACCCACAAGGCATTTAAAATTTTCCAATCCAGGTATAAGAAAAATGTGGTTTTATAAAAACCGTAAAACCAAACGTAAACCAAAATGTGATCTGTGATGACAGGTCGACAATAACATTGGCAGGCGGCTCTATCCGAAATGGATTTGAAGGAATCTCAATATTTTTGAGGCCTATACCGGCGTGCCCAAGTAAAAACTGGAACCAAAATGGAAAAAATCGACCTGAATCATTGCGATCGCGAAAGCATTCCAACAAAAATTAGAAGAAACGAAACTCACCTGAGTTTACACTAATAGGCACTACATATTGTTATTCTGCACTAAAATTTGGGGCATAACCTTTAAAAGGTTTGTTATTTTTACCTGCCTGCTACAGAAACCTCTGTCTTATCTCAGAAATGGCCAGGCTCCAACCAAAGTGACAGATGCCAGTTTTTCAAACCTACCCACCTGATTCTCTAAACTATGATGGCATAAATAATAAGGAAACTGATTACGTACTTAAATATCTTGCATAAGTATCTTGGCTAATTCAATTGCTGGGTAATCACATTACTTTAATGGATTTGCCTATGTGTATATACAAGTAGTTTGGAAAAACAAAAGAACGAAATATTACGTATAAGTAATTAACGCTGAAAGGTATATTGCAACCCTATAAAATTTGCCTTGTAACCCTAATTTGGATATTATAAAAATACTTTCTAATTTGTAATTATGTTTGAAAAGTAATTATGATGCTGTACACGTTATAATATAATCATACCGTTACTACGTTACCTTCTTTACAATGACATTAAAAACTCAAATGCTGCTTATTATACTGAGAAGAATCGCTGAGCATTTATTTAATACTGTTTAATGTCTAAACTTGTCTAATGATATAATTAGTAGGTGTTAAACCATATCGGTAGTAAAAAAAGGTATATGGTATGTTTTTCATATTTGTCTATTTTCATGTTCCTTTATTTCTGGAAGCCATGTTTTTTCTATGCTCTCTATCGAGGTTTTTGACTTATCTTTTTAAAAAATGTAGGTCAGAAGAATCAGCATTTAGTTATTTTTTTTATTTTTTTTAAATTTTTTTTCTTCTATTTAGAGCTACTTGGTTGGTAAAATAAACACCTACCGGTTCCCTTTTATTTTGTGAGCAGGGTTTTATGCATATATCTGTCATTGACGTGATTTATCACCATTTTATTATTAGGTATCATTTTTTTTTTTTACATGTGTATATGTTTAACTAATGCCTTTATCAGATCATATCGGTGGTAAGTAAATGCACGCATTTGTATGTTTTTTTGTAATGTTTCATTTCTTGCATTTTTGTAAAAAAACATGTGTATTCGTTATTTGCTTCCTTTCAGTGTACATTGCCTTTCTTTTTGAATGTTTATATTTTTTACTGTTGTAAGTTAACTTTTGATATTTTTATATTTAGAATAGACATTTGACAAATAATTATGGTTTGTAAAATGGGCACCTACTGTTTCCTTTTTATTTTGCGAGCAGGGTCCTATGCATTTATTTGCCTTTAGTGTGATAGAATATCACCAATTTATTATTATTATTATTTTTAAAATTTTAATTGTTTTGTATAAATATGTCTGCCCGACGCTTTTCTATCCCTAACCTTACCCATAATACGCTCTTCCCCTTCGATGAACTGAGTGACACCGACTTAAATAATGTATTGCTAGGGGACGACACTACCTTGCTGGGAGACACTTCCACAATGGATACGAGTAATATTTCCTCAAGATCCACCGACTAAATTCTACGTGACACACTTTCTTACAATTCTTTAAATATATGCCATTTGAACGCGCAAAGCATTCTGGCTCATTTTAGTGAATTTTATGCTATTTTTTCCAATCAAACTGTAGATGCTTGTATGATTAGCGAATCATGGTTAAAACCGTCTTTACCGTCGTCTCTATACAATTTACCCGTTTATAATCTGAATCGCAATGATCGGACAGCTCGCAGAGGTGGAGAGTCGCTATCTACCTAAAAGACCACTTTTCGTATGATGTCATTTGCAAATCATCCATCGGTAGCAGCCCTGCCCCCCGAATATTTATTAATTCGCCTTACCATAAAAGGTACGAGTATTCTAATTAGAGTATTTTACATTGCACCGGATAACAACAATTATTTTGACGAATTAGAAAATGTTCTACACGAATATCTGCCAAATTTTTCACATGCTCTATTTTTTGGCGATTTTAATACATGTCTTTTAAAACAAAATCACAGATCATCAAAAGTAACAAGGTTAATGTCCTCTTTAAATCTTTCTCTACTTCCGCTGCAGGATACACACCACAGCGGATACTCCCACACTTGGCTCGATCTGATAATGACATCTAATCCACTGTTTCTCAAACCACGACCTTCTATATGCCTCTTATAAAATCCATTGCTGTAGTACCTTGTAGGTTAATTCAATTCCGGGATTTTCGGCGCTTAGACAACGAAGCTTTCTGCCGCGACGCCTGGGAACTTGACTGGCAGGATGTTTTCCAGAGCCCTACCATCGACGAGAAACTTGGTCTCTTACGAAGATTATTAGACTTTACGAAAAGCATGCCCCTCTAGAAATTGCTAAAGTACGACATCAATCAGCTCCTTGGTTCAACAATTCCATCGGGCAATATATGTTGAAGCGCGATAGAGCCAAGTCTAAGTTCAAGTGTTATCCTTTAACTGACAACTGGGAATCTTACCGCACGTTAAGGAATGGTTGTAACCAACTATGCCATAACGCAAAAAATGCTACATTTTCCTTGCAAATTGTACTACTTGCAAATTGTACTCCCAAAGAAATGTGGAAAGTGCTGAACCAACTTGGAATTGGCAAATGTAAAGGAGCTGTAGATCCCAATGTAGACATAGACGTTCTTAAGAACCACTTCTCAAAGTCACCGGTTCTACTAGATAACATAACGAAGTCCCGTGCTACCACCCATATTACCAATTCTAATGTGCCAGTCAATCCGTGTAAATTTCATTTTGTTCTAGCTACTGTTGAAACGGTTTTACTAACATTAAACCGGATAAAATCTAAGGCCGTGGGAATGGATGATCTCACTGTAGATATGCTCAAACGTATCATCCAATGTATTCTACCAGTCGTTACCCACATATTAAACTCCTCAATGGAGTTTGGATCGTACCCAGCTCCTTGGAAAAATGCCTACGTTATACCCTTTCCTAAAATGTCGAATCCTGTTAGACCAAATGATATCACGCCAATATCTATTCTCCCTGCTCTCTCAAAAGTGTTGGAGCATTTTACCTTTCTGCGTTCAATATGTTTAATCCCTATCAGTCCGGTTTCCGTCCCGGCCATAGCACTACCTCTGCTCTTGTCAAAGTAACTGACGACGCACGTAAAGCTATGGACTAGAGACAACTTACTTTGCTTGTTCTCTTAGACTTTAACAGCGCCTTCAACTCTGTCGACTTCGACTTGCTTGTTGCACGGCTACAAACTCTCAACTGTTCGCAAACCGTTATTAGTTGGTTCAGCTCCTATCTCAGAGCCAGACAACAGCGTATAAAAGTAGGCGATCGATCAACCGAATGGGTTAATCTACCAGCTGGAGTTCCACAAGGTGCAGTTCTGTCCCCGCTTCTTTTCTCAATTTTTATAAATCCTATCTCCAACCAAGTTTGTGGACATACTCATCTGTATGTGTTCAAATATACAACCATTTCTCTCCCGAAAATATCAATGCCTCGATCGCCAACATGAACTCTGATCTTCAGGCCATTTGTGAATGGCGTGCGCTGATGGGTCTACTAATCAACCCTTTGAAATCCCAGGCTATACTCGTTGGAGGTCGTAAATTGCTCTATAGAGTAAATGTAAAATCCTTTCCGCTTTTAAAACTGAACTATATCACCATACCATTGTCGCAAAAAGTGAAAGACCTTGGTCTAATTATCGATGAACATTTCTCCTGGCAACCACACGTAGACGAGGTAAGTCGTAAAATATTTGCTAGTTTTCACCCTCTGCAAACACTCAGAAGATTTCTTCCAATGGACACAAAAAAATCACTCGCACAGTCTCTTCTCTTACCTTTCCTTGACTATGCAGATGCGGCTTATCTCGATTTATCAGAGGAACTGCTCAACAAACTTGAACGTTTGCAAAATGTATGCATACGATTCATCTTCGGTTTACGTAAGTATGATCACGTGTCCGAATATAGGGCACAGTTAAAGTGGTTGCCAGTACGCCAAAGAAGAAATGTTCATATACTTGCTCTCCTCTATCGTTTGCTTTCCTAATCAAAAGCTTTTTGAACTACTAAGTTCCCACGGTCTCGGACTTCGGTCAGCCTCTGACAGTTTACTAAAAATTCCGAGTCATAATAGTGATTTCTATTCCTATTCTTTCTGTGTCCATTGTGCAAGACTTTGGAACGATCTCCCAGCAAATATACGAAACTCGCATTCTTTACCAACGTTTAAGACCCGCCTTAAGGATTACTACCTTTCTAAGAAGTAACCTGTTCTTCACTTTCTCTCCTCTTCCTCTCCCAATTTCCTCTTCTCGGGCATTATTAGTTTTAAATTCTTCCAGTTGTCTGTATGTTATGCAGACGGTCTGTATATTATGTAATAATTTTTATTTTAACAATGCGCGCATGTACCATTGAGTTTAGGTTAGTTGTAAGATATTGCGATGTGGCAATAAGCTAGCCTTTTTGTATAACAATTAAGTGCAAATAAAGAGTTTATTATTATTATTATTATCATTATTATAAATGATAGATTGACTTCCAAAAAAAATTGAATAAAAGTAAAATTTGTATGTAGTGTTTTTTTTAATAAGAATTATAATTTACTACTTGAAATTTATTTAAATTTAGTTATATACTTTTTTTATTAGGTTATTTCAATAATGGCAACACTAATGTTATTGACATCTGTCAGCTGTCAATGAAAATTTTGAGAATTTCGCAAAAGCAACAATAAACAACGTTTCGGGACATGAAAAGGTTATAGAAAACCCTGAAAACTAACACTTTTTTATAATTCGTGACAAGCGCGAAAAAAAAGGAATTTCTGTTACAATACCCTTCCGTCTCGTTGGTTGGTGGGACGTGAAAGCAATAAGGTATTTAATTATATTTGAGAAAACATCATAATATTCAAGAAAATGAACAATATTATCTATGAGAAATAACGTATGAATCCATGTTCTTCGAAGTGGCCATGTATTCCTCACATGCTCTAAACTTAATCACCGCTCCCTTCACAGTTTGTAACAACATCGCCGAACGTAAAGCTTTACGACGACGTTGGAGTGACGCGGCGACAAAAATAACACACAGCAGCGTTGATGGAAAATAGTAAAAAACACAGCTCAGTCGCCGGCTAACGGTCTACCATAAAACGTTACCTGTTACCCTGTCTTGCTGGAGGCGAACGCCGCGACCCGCGAAGTCAGGCTTTCTACCAAGCAGCTCTTAGTAAAGGGGTCCCTAGACGGTCAAAACTGATTATCCAACATTTTCGTGCTTGACAAGCACGCTTTCCATAGCTAAATGATACATCGATCATGATTATCAAGCATTTACACTCATTTGCTAGTCACCACTACTTGAGCCGTCAACTACAACCGGCGAACCCGTTACCTCAACTAGAGTTGTCAACTACAGCGGGCGAGCCCGCCCCCTCAGGAAGCTTTAACGATTAGTCGTTCTATCTCCCTGGAGTGAGCGCAGGAGACTTGGATAAAACAGTCCACCGTCAAGCTCCGCCACATGCCCATAAGAGGCCAACGCCTTAACCGCGAGATAATTATCTACTGTTTGCACTTGTGCTTATTCATACCAAAGTACCTGTCTCAACTTAAAATATCGTACTGGTAAATTTGTTAATTACGTCAACACCCATCAACATAATGTATTTATTTTTACTATGTTCCTCCTTCCCTTCCTGGTCCCTCCCTTCCTATCCTCTTTCTTTTCTCGTTGTTTTCTTTCTCTTATCACTTAAATAATCTTGATGTTCATTTAGTGGAAAATTGTCTCTGGTGTAATTTTTATATCTATCTTGTTTGGCTACTTACTTTTATACACTGTTATTTTCCTGAATTAAAAAAAATAAAATAAAATAACTAGGTGTGTTACACTCACGCCCTTACTTCCAATTGCGGCCAGATTACTCCAGTCTCTCGATTGGTTACGAGTTCGAGGTCACTTTCGCGGTCCTCTCCCTTACGAAGCGGTGAAACGATGTATACCGAATCTATCGCGGACCACGGCATCCTTTGCCCGGTTGTTCACCCAGGATCGGGTAGCCGATGGTCGTTTCAAGAGCAGTCGCCGTAAGGTTCGCAACCACCCCCGCTCTATAGGAAACAGTACTGCTTCCAGACTCCCCCGACTGTTAATCAGAGTGCGCAATCGATTGGCAATGCCGCACGTATCGCAGACCGTCCAGGAGCGCCAGAATATTGATTCCTAGGGGAAACTAACCTTAACCTACCCAGGCTCGCACTTCATGCATGGAGGCCGTCGGATGGGTGTTGACCCGTGATTGTGACCAATCCTGAACAGAATGGATCTTCGTGGCAAACTCAGCAAGGGCCCCTTAGCTCCCGATACCTCAGGAAGTTTTAACTATATTTGATCGATCTGTCTTTCGTGAGGTGAGCGTAGAAGACATGGGACGAAACAGTCAACTGTCTAGTTACGCCACTCGCCCGTAAGGAGCCAACGCCTTGCCGCGAGAAACCGGGTTTGCACACAGCGGGCCGATACTCGCACCCTTACTTCCAGTTACGACCAGTTTACTCCGGTTACGGGTTCGAGGTCGCATGCGCGGTCTTCTCACTTACGTAGCGGTGATTATATCTATCGCGAACCGCGGCGTCCTTTGCCCGGCTGTTACCCAGCATCAGGTAGCCGAATGTTCGTTTCAAGAGCGGCTGCCGCAAGGTTAACAACCACCCCCGCTCTATAGGAAACAATGCCTTTTCCAGAGGCCCTCGGTCATCAATCGGAATGCACAGTCGATTGGTTGACGCTGCACGGTGCGCTAACTGTCCAGGACTACGATTCCCAGGGGAACTAGGCAAGGGCAGTCCTAGCCTTACATTTGGGGGTGGGAGCGTCGCCGTTATGGGCTTAAAGTTTTTTGATCGGACCAATACCAAGTCCTAACCTAAAAACTCAGATTGATCAATATTGAATTATCAGGTTTTTAATCCTTCAGGTTATAATTAATTGAAACATTAAATAGTAAATCAATTGTTTAATATTTGAAATAAAGACGAAAATTACAATAGAAACTCTAATTTGGTCTTTGAACCCTTTGAAAATCTTGTAATCACAGCATCTACATCAACATCAATGTCCTTGTGAATGTTCAGGTGAGCTAGACCGACAAGGCGCAAAGTCCTGCCCGGGCTCGCATTTCTGCTTGGAGGCTACCGGATGGGTGTTGACATGTGAGTTTGGCCGACCCTAACAAATGGGTCTTCCTGGTCCAACTGCACTGGGCCCAATAGCTCCCACCATTAGCTAGTCACCACAGAGCCTCTTCAGAGCTTGCGTAAAAACAAATACGGTGCTGTATTCGGAGCAGTGCTGCGCCGACCTTGGTCACTCCTATGCGCGAAACCAATTTCTCTAAGCGCCTCTTTGATTTTGTATATGATCAATTGAACCACGTCACTACTATTTGGGAAAATTGACAAAATTGATTTTCAGCCGCGCAAATTATTATTACATAAGAAATATGTATTAGGTTGGTTAAAATATGTATTAAAAGATTAAATATTTTTTATAAGTAACTAAATGATACTTGCTTTTTTACCTCGTTTTCGCTCTGGTCGGTTATCGCTATTTGTCTTTCATTTGGTTTTGACAATTATAAAATCAAAATAAAAGAATACATATTATTTAACAAAAAATAAAAATTAAGATAGATAATACTCAATCACAAAACTTAAAATCTTCTGGCCTGTCTATTTGATTTTTTAAAATAATCTTTTATATAAAAACTCGCAAACTCCTCACACGTACACTCGCCATGACGTTTCTTAGCGCACTCGCACTGATGTGAATTGCTTGACAATCATATCTATAGACCAGCGGTTTTAAACCGGTGAGTCGCAACCCCCTAGAGGGTAGAAGAGACCCGGGGGGGGGGGGGGTCCCGGGCTATCTTAAAAAATATTATGGAAACAATTAGGTACAACATCGAAATTAAAAAACTGTTAAAATTTATGAGGTTTTCACCACTATTTAAAAATATATATATATATTTATTCGATGCCTACAGTTACAGCTGTGGAAGAGACTAAGGGGGGGGGGGTCAAGAGAACAAACTTACAGTCTTAGGGGGGTAGCGTAAGGCCTTTATTTTTTTACCAAAAAGGAGGTCGCGATCTAAAAAAGGTGAACAACACTGCCCTAGACGGTCAAGCAAGTTTTGACAAGCATTGCACAAAGTTTTCTAAATTTATTTATTTATTCAGATACTTAGGATTAGATATACAGTTCGTTGATCACATAACGTTTGCTTCTTATAATAAATATATAAATTATTTAATAATTGATATAGGGAGGTTTAACACATCTTACATGACCTTTCCTGCCAATAGCACATCTAACTAGGCGATAATTTGGCCCGTCTCTAGATGTGCATATTTTTATGCAACTTTAAAAAATTAAATGTTTTTTTAACAATAAATTATTTGGACCCACCACCTGTATATACACATAAATATTCCAATTTTATAAAATATATAGCTATGTAATAAATAAATATATTTATAATTTAAATTTAATTAACAATAATAGATAAGTGATAGAAGTGATAGAAAATAGAAGCTTAATATTTGAAATAGATAATAATTCGAAAGATACGTACTAAAAGTTATTCATCGTAATATTCAAGTTGTCAGTAAAATGTTAAATAATGAAATTATAGCAACGCCATACATTTAAAAAATAAAAGTACAAATATGCCTACCCCTAGTAAATTGAGAGTGAATTTCCTTTCGAGTCTTCAAATTTCATACATTATAATGATAGAAGGGTTAGTTTACTAAGAGTTCTGAAATGCCCACGACATGATTCGGTAATTATTTACACGGCAATAATAAAGCAATTATATATGTAAATATCAATCACATGTAAATATACATTTACATAATTGATTGTAATCTCAGCTTCAAACAGAAACCCTCACGATGTGAACAAGATAGTTAGTATATGTCTTACGTGAGCTGCGAAATGTGCTATCAAAGGCAACCTTGAGAATGGTTTACATGGCGTTATGTCAGGGTTTAGGAGTTCACGGGTTAATTGGTTGGGGTGCCTGTACTAAGTCGGCTCTTCATACCCTTTTTAAGGTTCACAAGCTATTATTCAGAGTCAGTAATAGAAAACCTCCACGATATAGTTCAGAGCAGCTGTTTAAAGAATTGCATGTACTGGATATAAGGCAAATATTCGTTAAAAAGCTGCTCGTTTATTTATATTTATACTTTGATTATCGAGTAGTTAAATTCTAGACTACCTATATATGCTAAGTTAAGTAACGAGTAGTAACGAGACTTACTACCTAACATACTTTGACTGAAGAGCTGTCAATCCGTTGTTTTGAAAACAACGGATTGACAGCTCTTCAGTCTACCCTGGACAATGGCGGCTGCAACGTCAGCGAAACGTCGGGTGCTACAAATTTCACGCGGTAAATTCGTTTTCTATCCGATTTATAATATTATCCTGTCGTATTTAAAGATATCTTTACTATGTCGGAATGGTACGCTATAATAAACTACCCAAAAATATTGAAATTATATGTAGAAACGGGAAAATACCCTACTTTAAATTCAAACTAAAAGGCTACGTTATTGACAGAAAATTGTATTATGAAATCAATGAATTCTAATTAGGTTACTGACTATTTTATATTCTTTCCGATATTCGATTCCATTTTGTAGTTGTACGACCATATAATTTTATATTTCAAAACTAGTATTCAGTTGAACGTACAAAGTAGTATTTTTAAAAGGCGCAGAAACTTGATTAATGTTCGTGAATGGATCAATGAAATAGATTGCTGAAAGAATTATTTAAATCGGTTTGGGAGAATCTCTTCCATCACCACGGGCTCGGAAATGATCGAAATATTGGCTATCCAGCGATCAATCATGCGTCTAGATAATTCTAAATCAATATCAGATAACCAGAGCATTTCGTTTAAAAGTCAAGCTCAAAACTACGAAAACAATTGTGTAAAAATATTGTCGAGATCTTGAAAATTGAGTTTTTATGAATGTATAAATAGAAATTTACGAAAGTTTTGAAGTAGTTGTGTGAATAACGGAGAATAATCATCATTGCAATTGAGAAATATAATCAAATACAACATTAACGCACAGCTTCTTCTCTTATATCAACAAAATGTATATAACTAGCTATATTTTGCAATTTTTAAGTTATCATGATAATTATTTTACAGTTTCTTCTATATCGAATCTTTAGTCGAGTGCTTGAGTTTTTTTTTACCAAGCATGGCACAAGCACTGGCTAATGCTTAAGCATCGACTGTGTTGTATAGGCGGTTTTGAAGACGCTAAATCTATTTATTTTGCATATTTCCACTCCCTCCCTCATAACGTATGGCCTTCTGTTTCCTCCTCCAGAAAAGAGCGGTACGCAGTTTATATAGAGTCTCTCCAAGAAGTTCTTGTAAGCCGCTGTTCGTAGAATCAGGAATCATGACTCTATTTTCTTCCTATGTACATCTACCAAAATATTATGTACGCTCGTAGACACCTAGCAGAAGTTCCGGTGAATAGTGATTTTCATCATCACGATACGAGGAATAAATCCAATCTTCACATAAATCGACAGCGACTTAGCAAAGTGCGATACAGTTTTATACACCAAAATGTGTCCTTCTTTAATAAGATTCCAGAGAAAATGAAAAGCCTTGGAGAGGACCAATTTAAAAAGATAATTATAAATAATTTGGTAAGAAACCCAATCTATGGTATAAGGGAGTTTGAAAATTCCGAGTTTATTTTCCATGTTGATAATTCGTAAAATTTGTAAATTTTTAAACATAACGGTATTATGATAGCTGACATTCTAATTTTCATATAATTTATTATACATGTATTTATGTTTAAAAAATACGAAGGCATATTGCTGGGTCGACAATAAAATTATTTTACGTTGATTATTCTACATAGAATTTGCATTTCTATTTTATTATATTATTCTCTCTTACTATTTAATGACATTAGTATATTTTGATTATTTGTATGTAGGTAATATTGAATATAATATTACAGCCATGACATGACATGAAAGGAAGACATAAAGAACGTTTTGTCAATAGTGAGGGAAAGTAGGAACATGGCTAGTTTCAATTATCGCATAAAGCAATTGAAGATGTAGTCGCCACTGCCTCTTTTATTACACGACTTCCCAACAAAAAAGGAGTGCCGTGTGTTCAGGGTTCATCTATGTATTTATTTATTTTTATTTATTAAAGGTAAAGCACAAAATATAACTTCCTGCAGCAATACAAAATAAAAATGTGTTTGGACCAGTAGCGAAAAATAGAGCACACTGCAGCATCTTGGTTACTACGTCAACACCGCCTAACTAGGCGTAGGCCTGTACTAAGGCAGGTGTACCAGGAAATATTTTACCTGTGCACACAAAAAAATATGAAAAATTCTAAATTATGTTAAAAAAAAATATGTTAAAAAAATAACATCAAAAAGTATTTGAAATTATAATCATACAATTATCGAGTAAATAAAAAAAAACGAAATCATAATAATAGTAAATAGATAGATAGATACCTACTCATTAAAATAAAAAAAGAAATCATACTAAACGGTCAAATAATTTGTGGGTCTTTTCACGACCTTCATTTATTAGCCACATATGGTTCTGCTTCTTAAAGGAATCTTTAGTCAGAATTGTTTTAATTTCATCTTCTAATAGGTCTTCTTCCGTTGCTCTATTTCCCGTCTGTCTTCCGTTTCTTTATTCCACCATAACTTCTAAATGCTTGAATCGATTAAGAAGTGTGTGATGTTGTTAGAATCGCTGTCAGTATCACAGGGTATCACAGGGTACATTAACTGTCCAAATATTAAGTAAGTATTTGTTTTAATGCCTATAAATTAATGTAAATATATCATGTTTAGTGTCGAATGTAAGGTCTGATTAAGTATAATCCGGAAATATTTCATATATCTATATAGATAAATACATAAACCACAAATATTTCATAGAAAACTATAACAAAAATAATTATACATAGATACAATACTATTTTTGTTTGTTTTTTATTCTTTTCAACCCCTCCAATGTGTAACGTCCCGCTCGGGACGATCGCCTACATATGGCAAAATGTCTAATGGGCAGTTAAAAAAATTCATATTCAATGCGATCATTTTACAGTTCTTCTTTTTATGATCCGTATAGTGGTTTATAACTTATGGATGTATTTCTCAAGGCCGTCGATTCACGCCGATTTCACGCTCGACGGTTTCACGTTCGAAACGGTACGGGTGAGTTTTTACTTCGCAAATTAAAGGGTATCATATATTTAATTGTTTTATGCTTTATACACCTCGACATATGATCCTTTAGATCTTTCGCGCTCGAAAATGACCACTTTAAAACCATTACTGTAAGGTACGGCTAGTAGTAGATTGGTCGCAGTCCGCTGGCAGACAGCCGTCCGTTTCCGATGTGAGAGCTGCCGCGAAGAATATTGGCCTGCTATTCTCTTGCTTACTGTTTAATTTATTGCTCTCTTTGACACATGTTTTACGAGTAAGGAGTAAGGAGCCAAATCATTTGTATCTGAGGGCATATCTAGGTAATATGTATATCGATATTTATTTAGGCCAAATTTAGGAAGCGTAGCTCGACCAGTCAGTATCCGAAATTCAGGCAGCAGATGGCGCTGATAACGTAGATGGCCAAACTAATAGCAATTTATCTTGCCATCTATACTAACATTCATAATGACTTTTTTGATTGGACTGATTAAACTGAAAGGACAGATTGATTATAAAAACCTAATAATTAAACCAATGATAACAAAAAAATGCAATTATTAGTGCCATTACTTGCATTTTTATATAGGCATCACAAAAATCATATGGACAGATATAATGCCATTTTTTAGTCTACCTAAGAAAAGTGCGTAATTGTCACGTATTGAAAGCTGTATACCAACTAAAAAATGCTATATTTATGTAAATAATATTAAATTAATAAAAGGTGTGATAAAAAAAAATATTTGGTATTATATCATTATTTTATAGGCGTATTTAGAGCGCCATCTACAGTGCGCTTGCCATACCATTACACCACACAAGTCCCCACATTAATCATAATAATATAGGATTAATCGATTTTTGGAATTATGAGAGGAACATGCTGAAATTGTCGCTCTAAATTGCGCAATCTTCGAAACCATTTCCGTCATTTCAAAAAATATACTCGTGTAATGAAATAAACCAACGGATGGCAGACATCGCTCGGCAAGACACACAAGACCCGCAATACAGGCAATCGCCTGATCTTACCTTGTCAGATCCCGGGTTCGATTCCCGGCTGGGTCACCATTTTCCGTTGGGATCAAATTAACGGAATTGCATTTTCAATTCTGTCGATCGAATGCAATAACAAGACAACAACTTGGGTTGTCGACTACAGCGGGCGAGCCCGTCACCTCAGGAAGTTTTAACGATTAGTCGTTCTATCTCCCTGGAGTGAGCGCAGAAGACTTGGACAAAACAGTCCACCGTCTAACCCGTAAGAGGCCAACGCTTTAACCGCGAGATAGCCAGGAGTGTTACCCAGAGGGCTTACACTCACGCCCTTACTTCCAATTGCGACCAGATTACTCCAGTCTCTCGATTGGTTACGAGTTCGAGGTCGCTTGGGCGTTCCTCTCCTTCACGAAGCGGTGAAACGGTGTTTACCGAATCTATCGCGGACCACAGCGTCCGTTGCCCGGCTGTTCACCCAGGATCGGATGGCCGATGGTCATTTTAAGAGTAGTCGCAGTAAGGTCCTCAACCACCCCCGCTATATAGGAAACAGTACTGCTTCCAGACTCCCCCGATTGTTTGTCAGATTGTTGGGGAGCTAATGGGCCCATGCTGGGTTGGCCACGAAGACCCATGTGTTCAGGGTCGGTCACACTCACGGGTCAACACCCATCCGACGGCCTCCACGCACGGGGCGCGAACCTAGGTAGGACTCTGGCCGTGGTCAGTTTCCCCTGGGAATCAAACCTCTGGCACTCCTGGACGGTCTGCGCACCGTGCGGCTCAAGCCAATCGATTGTGCACTCTGACTAACAGTTTAGTGGTTTCAAGGCGGCAGGTGAGGGTGGAGAACCCACCCACCGCCCGGGCAGTTATAACGACGGTGGTCGTCTTATCTGCCCGGGATGTCATGCAACGACACCCCGCGCGTACCAGAAGGGTATACGCGCGGGGGGTAAAGAAAGGTAGCCACCCCCCGTACCACCCCGAGAACCCATTTATTCAGTTTTAAGAAAAAAACAAGCATACAAGCGTACAATTGCATACAAGCGAAATTAACAATTGAAAATTTTAACATTGAAATGCATGCAATCACAGAATAAAAATAGAAGTAAAAATAATAATAAAAAAAAAAACACTATAAAGAAACACAAATAATAATAATTGAAGATAAAAGAAGACAGGCAACCAAACACAGACAGGATGTCGAGGGGACTAAGTGGCTGGTGAGGGGTATGTAGACGAATGGGTCATGGGGCGGTCTCGTGGGGGACGGCCTAACCAAGGTCCTCAGGCAGGGGACGCGCCCGCGGGGGCGGTTTGGGGGACGGCACATAGACGGGCACTTCGGGCTGGAAGTGGCCCCCGCATCACGCCACTGGTGTCGGGGGGACCCCAAAACTGGGGTTCCCGGAAGCCTCAACTCCTCCCAAAGGGAAACCCACTTCTCCACGAAGCATCGGAACGCGCCGAAACAACGCCCACACTCGACCAGATCCGCATACCATATCGGTAGGCGCTTGACGCATGCGCCGACCTCACGCACCAATTCATCCCGTGCGGCCGAGAGCTTTGGGCATATCCAAATGACGTGTTCTGCCGTTTGAAGTCCATGCCCACATACGCACCAGGGGTCACGGGAGAGTCCAAAGTCAGACAGCTTGGCTTTGAACTCTCCATGGCCCCCGACCAGCTGGGTGGTATGGTGATCAAACCGCAGAAAACAAGCATTTTTCATTCTCGCCTCTACCGACGGAAAGAAGCAGTGGGTGAGGCGGCCCGTGCCGCCAGCGTCCCACCTCTCCTGCCAAACACGAAGGGATTCCGCACGAATCAGGCGAGCAAACTCCCCAGCTCGATACCCCGCCGGGTCAACCGAGAGGCCATGAAAGACCACTGGTCCTCCCCGACGATACCGCGCCGACGCTGCACGCTCTAAAACCTCCAAATCGATGGGCAGGACTCTGACTAACAGTCGGGGGAGTCTGGAAGCTGTATTGTTTCCTATAGAGCGGGGGTGGTTGCGTACCTTACGGCGACTGCTCTTGAATTGACCATTGGCCATCCGATCCCGGGTAAGAGGCGGGCAAAGGACGCCATGGTCCGCGATATATTCGGTATTCACCGTTTCACCGCTTCGTAAGGGAGAGGACCGCGCAAGCGACCTCGAACTCAGAACCAATCGAGAGACCGGAGAAATCTGGTCACAATTGGTAGTAAGGGCGCGAGGGTCGGGCCCGCCAGGTAATCATTACTGGCTATCTCGCGGTAAGGCGTTGGTCTCTTACGGGTTGTGGCGTAGCTAGACGGCGAATTGTTTTTGTCCAAAGTCTTCTACGCTCACGCCAGGGAGATAGAACGACTAATCGTTAAAACTCCCTGTGGTGACGGGCTCGCCCGTTGTAGTCGACAACTCAAGTTGTTAGTCAGAAAGCGCAGTCGATTGGCTTATGGCGCACGGTGCGCAGACCCTCCAGGAGCGCCAGAAGGTTGATTCCCAGGGGAAACTAACCATACGTCCAGAGTCCTACCCAGGCTCGCACTTCATGCGTGGAGGCCGTCGGATAGGTGTTGACCCGTGAGTGTGACCAACCCTGAACACAATGGGTCTTCGTGGCCAACTCAGCAAAGGCCCATTAACTCCCGCAATAACAAAACACTCACTTACACACTTGCTACACGCACACATACATAATAAACGTCATAGTAGGGTTGGTTGTAAGATACTGTCATATGACAATAAACCCGCCCATTGTGAAATTTCACAATAAACAGTGGAAACAAACATCGTACAATAAGTTTAAGCATCGCAAATTTGGACATCGCAGCTCGACCAGTCTGCCTGCGAATTTCGCGACATAAACTTCGCGGAAATGTCCTGCATGACACAAATATGCACGCGACATCCACACTAATATGACGGATAACCTCGCAAATGACGCCAGCGGGGAGTATTCCGCCCATTCGGTGTCACTGTAGCAGTAATGTCATCGTCGTTTTCTGCAGTGCGCCCAGTAATGGCCCCCGGCGGGCTCCCGCGGCGGCCGGAGCGGAAACAAGCCATTTCGCCGACACTTTTTGCTGTATTTTTCACGCTTCAGCTTTCAGCGTGGCTTTGTATCTGGAAATTAGATAACGGCGCGACGAAGTAATCGCGGATGGAGTTTTCCACGGTTTCTGGATATTTGCATATACGGCGTTATACGCTTCCTACTTTTTTACAACACGACATGGCAAAACTCTAATCATTTCCACCCATAGATACATAAATAGATAAATAGATGTTGGTCGATATCCTGAAAGTCAAGCAGTGGACTGTATCTAAATTAAGATGTGGTGAGAGCTGAAGAGCCAAAATGTGGATAAGACCAATGAATAAGAATAAATTAATAGTTAAAAAAAAACACTAAAAACACGCTTTTATAAATGATCTTAAATCGTGGTCAAAGTTCATTACAAGACCTTTCTAACAAGTCCAAACACGGCTATGATATGATATTTCATCATGGAATGCTAGTGCCTATCTTCCGGCTTCATCATCAGACCTTGAAACCTAGTCGTGGTCAAAGTTCATTTCAAGACTTTTCTAACAAGTCCAAACACAGCTATGATACGATGTTCCATCATGAAGTTCCAGTTCATATCTTCCGACTCCATCATCAGATCAGTTCGACAGTACCATATTATTGTATTGTCATCAGAACAACACACAGCTGTCAATTTTCATGACGCAACGATCCTTGGAAGATGGTTAAATTAGTTACCTTAGATTCCATTACATAGTTAGTTACACACAGGTCGACCTAATAAAAGCGTGTTAAAAAAGGATTACCTCAAAACGCCGCTTCCTCCTGGTCTTCTTTGACTGCTCTGCTTGTGGGTAGCTACCCAGACGCTGCTATATTCCAGGTGAACGAACTCCCAAAAATGCACGCCGCACAATAATTCGATTTTTAACGAAATTCAAAATAAGTAGGAGGAAATCAACTCGGTTGTATTTTTTTAAAAATATTTGTTACCTCAGAGCTGACATTTATGAACCGATTCGGAAAATTTCTTTTTTATTTGAAAAGATAGGTATACTTACAGATTGGTCCCATTTGTATAAAAATCCTGTTCTGATGATAGGATCCATGAGGTATTGAGGAAACTTCAAATATTATCATATTAAGTAAAAAAAATACATGTTGGTTCGATTCCGATGACAATGCATTTTTTTATGGTAAGCATGACCTTATTCTACATCCAGGCTTGGCTTCTGAAGAGGGGACTTTTCAACGGTCAACAGCACAGACACAAAATTTCGTAAACGCATTAAGTTATGGTAGCCGTTCTATGTTTCACCATGTTACGGCTGCTGCAACTAGGGTTGACTCCCTACGAGGGGACTCCTCAACGGTCAACAGCACAGACACGAATGTTTGTATACGCATTAAATTATGGTAGCCCGTTCTAAGTTTCACCATGAAATGGCTGCTGCACTTATAAATAATTTTTAATTCGATTTTTTTAGTTTTTTAAAAAATATAATATTGTCTATCAAGGATAGGCCAGCAATCGCGACGGTAAGTATACCATTTGTTTGTAACAACAAACAAACGCACAATTAGAACTGAATGTCTCAGCCCAGATGATCCGAGCGGTGATTTATAATGTAGGCCGTACATATTTATAACAGGAGAGGATAAAAAATATTGGAATATGTATATGTATTTGGGATTAGGGAGGAATAAGATTTAACGATACACCAGGCGTGCCCAGATATTTGTTGTACCGGATGTCCAAAAATATTATCGGGTATTTGTTTTAGCGCTGATGTTGATTCGGAGCGGCGGAGGGGCGTGGGGTGGGGATCGTGGCGTCCGCCATTTTTAGGAGTTTTAGTCGCAATGGAGCAGTACCCGGGGACGCATCGCGCTTTTTGGGTACGAGCGTATTATCGTAACGGTGATTCAATAGTGACTGCTCCACGTTTGTATAGTGGGGAGTATCGTACACGCAATGCACCATGGGACGATAGCATTAAAAAATGGATCCGGATGTTCGAAAATACAGGTGCGACGATAAAAATTCAAAACTCTGGTCGCCCTCGTTCTGTCCGCGACCAGGAAACAATTGAAGAAGTAAGACCGTCAGTTCGTCAAAATCCGTCTTTATCCATCTGAAAGCAAAGCCAAGCATTGAACATTAAAAAATCGTCTTTGCATTCGATTTTAAAGGAAGAATTGCATTTATAAGCGTATAAAAATCAATTAGTTCAAGAATTGAACGATACAGACTACGCAAATCGATTGAATTTTGCGAACGAAATGTTGCGGCGATTCAACAACTTTGAAAACATACTGTTCAGTGACGAAGCCAACTTTCATCTGAATGGTCATGTTAATAAGCAGAATTGTCAATACTGGGCAGAGGAGAATCCGAGACGAAAGCATGAACGACCCCTGCACAGCTCAAAAGCCGTTGTGTGGGCCGCTATGTCTGCTAAAGGCATAATCGGCCATTATTTTCATAAAGATCGACGTGGCCGACCTCTCAA
Organism: Micropterix aruncella; assembly: GCA_944548615.1. Taxonomy (NCBI): domain Eukaryota; kingdom Metazoa; phylum Arthropoda; class Insecta; order Lepidoptera; family Micropterigidae; genus Micropterix; species Micropterix aruncella. The sequence continues at coordinate 21,594,359 of OX155971.1, forward strand.
GGTGAATAGTGACCGTTATTGCGATATGCTGCGAAACTTTTTAGACCCAGAGTTGCAGGAGTTTCAAGGTATCAACTCAAGAGCGTGGTTCTAACAAGAGAGGGCCACTTGCCATACATCAAATCAATCAATTAAAGCTGTTAACAAATTATTCCCTAATAAGGTAATTTCTGGTAGATTTAACACCAACTGGCATAGCCCGCTTGACTATTTCGTATGGGAAAACCTTAAAAGTAAGGTTGATGAGAATAATCCGACGAACCTAAAGGGCTCTCTAGACGATCAAGCATGCGCATCGCGTCGTTGGCTGGGAAGGGGTCGTAAACCGCAGGAAATATGCAAATATTTTTTTTAATATTTACCAAAAACGCCTAATTTTGTAGTTTATACCAGGGAATCAAGTGATTCATCAATCAATTACGTCTAATTAACCTGACTCCCTGGTATACAACTACAAAATTAGGCATTTATGGTAAATATTAAAAATATATATTTGCATATATCCTGCAGTTTACGATCCCCTCCCAGCCTGCGACGCGATGCTTGACAAGCATGCCTGATCGTCTAGAGAGCCCCTAACGTAATTGAAAGAAAACACCAGGGGCGAAATAGCAGCAATATCGAGGACTATATGGCGTGTCATCACCAATCTTCTTTGCAGATTAGAATAGTGCCAGCAACGTAACGGTCACCATTTGGATAACATTATCTTTTCGAAACAATTTTCCATTTTGTATTCTAATATTCAACAATAAAAAAAAAATATAATTACTAGCAGTTTTTGTTTTATTGAATAAACAAATACTCGATACTCTTTTTTGGACACCTTGTATAACTGTATGCTAGAGATAGAGATGGTTTAGTACAGGATAGTACGATGCAGTTTGCCAACAGGGCTTACGATTTCAATTACATATTTATAACCCATATCACTATTTGTGCTTATGTAATACTTGTTAAAAAATTATAACAACCAGTTCAAAATAACCAATTAAATGCAATCGCAATAACTTTTTAAGACTCTTGCAAATAACCAACATAATATCATTTAAAATAATCCAATTGTAATGAAAATAATATCTAAATAGTCCTAAATAAACTTTGCGGCCTCGCCAGACGTGAGCTAACTTCAGGAATCGCCAAAACCCTCATTTGTTTTGCATTTAATTTAGTTTTTCGCTTATAATTCAAAAAAAATAAAGCATTTTTTGTAATTATAATTTAATTGATTTTGGGCGTATAAAATTCATAACCGTACTTTAAAAATGCCATTTTCTGCGTTTTTTCTCTAAGTGCCTAACAATTACCATTTTTAAGCGCAGGATCGGATGTAGAAGTCAGTAGTACTGAATATTCGTTATCAAGAAATGCTTTATTCGTGAATTAAAAGCGAAAAACTTAATTAGATGCAAAATTTTGGCGGTTTTTCGTGATTCCTGAAGTTAGCTCAGTTCACCTTTAGCGAGGTCGCAAAAATTGAAAATCGGACTCAGCGTCCAAAAATACATATAAAACTGTCAAGAAAAATACTTCCGTACTTTGTTTTCTTCTTGGAAACGACAAGCTAAGATCTTATATGCTTGGACTTATGAGAATGAATAGATTATTGTATAAAATCTAAATTATATTACTCCTCATTAATCAGGTGCCTCTAAAGATGGTTTTTAAAGGTTTTAATGAATCGGAACTACCCGAACGTAACGTAGCGGTGCGGAGTACGACGAAAATGTTAAAGCAATAACAAATGGATTACTTTATATATTACTAGCTGACCCGTGCCCACTTCGTTGGGCGGTAAAACTTTTTACCTGTGATGAAATTATGAGTGTGGTTCGGTGTTATGATTTATTTCCTGACTGCCAAAAGAAGGGTTATATTTTTACTGCCCATGTATGTATGTATTTGCACGCCAATTTGACTATAATACCGTTATTTGTGAGTGTCTTCTTGTGAGTGTCTTATTCGTGAGCGTATTATCTCTTTGACTATTTATGCAGTAAATAAGAAAAGTCTTTTGTTTTAAACACTTGAGACGATAAATTTACTTATTTTGATAAGAATTCATAATTGTTGATAATATGACCAATAAACATAACCTAACGATTTAAATTATTTTTTTTAATATAAAATACTACTTTTTATGATTTAAATATAAAAGTTAGACATATGCTGTCGCTCACTTTTTTGTAGGCATTATCTACAACTTTTCTCTAGAACTTAATCATATATCTCTCATCGTTAAGGCAGCGTTAGTTAGAAACGTTTTCGTTCGACCGTTTTTTCTCCGACTTACTTTGCAAATCCGACTACCACGAAAAAGGCTTTTCATTTTTCGGATTAATATATAGCATATGACACTCACAAATAATGTAGTTTTCTATTGGTAAAATAATTTTCAAAATCGGTTCAGTAGATCCAGAGGTTACTTCCTACAACGTCACAAACTTTACCTCTTTATAATATTAGTATACATAGATAATATGTGTTTAAATTATATCTACGAACCGAAACCGTAATATGTCGCAGATAAGTGCCGCAATAACGCTGTCAGTTCTGGCTAGTTAAGACATAACGTCCCTATTCAAAAGGATTCATTTACGATCGTCCTGGGAATTCAGCCGTATCGTATGCGAGTGCAGATATTATTACATATTATTACATCAAAAGAGTCGTTATCTCGCGGTAATATAGGGCATAAAATATTGTTACGCTGAGCGTCAATGTTGCTACGATCTGTGTTACCATTGTAATTTTAAGCTGTTTGACATACATAGCGAACCGTATATTGTGTGGGACAGTATGGTGATTGTATGAGCGAAAAACAGATTTTTTGAACAGGTGAGGTTCAAGAGACTACGATATGAACATCTTTGAACCCATCTCGATAATGCATCGTTATACAATTGATGAAACAAATAGAGTTGTCAACTACAACGGGCGAACCCGTCACAGTTTTAACGATTGGTCGTTCTATCTCCCGTGAAGTGAGCGCAGAAGACTTGGACAAAACAGTCCACCGCCAAGCCTCGCCACATGCCCGTAAGAGGCCAACGCCTTATCCGCGAGATAACCAGGAATGTTACCCAGCGGGCTTACACTCACGCCCTGACTTCCAATTGCGACCAGATTACTCCAGTCTCTCGATTGAATACGAGTTCGAGGTCGCTTGCGCGGTCCTCTCCCTTACTAAGCGGTGAAACGGTGTAAACCGAATGTATCGCGGACCATCCTTTACCCGGATGTTCACCCAGGATCGGGTAGCCGACGGTCGTTTCAAGAGCAGTCGCAGTAAGGTCCGCTACCACCCCCGCTCTATAAGAAACAGTACTACTTCCAGACTCCCCCCGCTGTTAGTCAGAGTGCACAATCGATTGGCTTACGCCGCACGGTGCGCAGATCGTCCAGGAGAGCCAGAAGGTTGCCAGACTCCTAGGGGAAACTACCCCTAAGGCTAGAGTCCTGCCCAGGCTCGCACATCATGCGTGGAGGCCGTCGGATAGGTGTTGACCCGTGAGTATGACCAACCCTGAACAGAATGGATCTTCGTGGCCAACTCAGCAAGGGCCCATTAGCTCCCAAAGCTCCATTAGCTCTATAGAAGAGAGTACTGCTTCCGGACTCCTCCACTGTCAGTCAGAACGCACAATCGATTGGCTGACGCCACACGGTACGCAAACCGTCCAGGAGCCACAGAAGATTGACTCCTGGGGAAAACTGGCTTGCAGGCCAGAATCCGACCCGGGCTCGCAGTTCAACGTGGGGGATGGGTGTTGACCCGTGAGTTTGACCGACCCTGAACAAATGGGTCTTAGTAGTCAACTGCAACAAGGCCCATTAGCTCTCATAGAAACCTAGCGATATTAGGTCACAGGGACTATTGAGGCAGCATCGTCACAGATGTAATAAATGGACACATTAAAAGCCCCCACAGTCAAATAGCTATAGGTACTAATAATAACGCTGAAAAGTTTGTTTGTTTGTTTAAACGCGATTATCTCTGGAACCACCAATCGGATTTCAAAAATTCTTTTCGAATTGATAGCCCAATTTTTGAGAATGGTTATAGGCTCGCATAATCGGCGGTTAGGTCGCCTAATCTTACTTTTTAAGGTCCCGGGTTCAATTCCCAGCTGGGTCACCATTTTCCATTGGTATAATTTTCCATTTCAACTCTGTCGAAGGAATGCAATAACAAGACACACATTTTACACACCCACATACATATAAACACTTCATAGTGGTTGGTTGTAAGAAATTGTCGTATGACAATAAATGTGCCCATTGTGAAATTTCACAATAAAGAGTAGAAACAAAACAATACTTAACATTAAAAATAACGCTTAGCGAAAGCTAAGTAATAACACGGGCAGGCGTCGCGACGCGGTAGGTCCCGGGACGAGAGCGGCCGCCCGATGAGAACCGAGCATTACCGAGAAGAGCCCAAATATGCATGCCTTATCTAGATCAGTTTGCGGCGAAAACTAGTATATACTAATACCATACGAAAATGTGAATAAAAATATTGTCTGTTCCAAATTACCCTACATTATTTAAAAATTAATAGTTTTTAAAAAACACTAAAAACACGCTTTAATCGTGGTCAAAGTTCATTACAAGACCTTTCTAACAAGTCCAAACACGGCTATGATACGATATTCCATCATGGAATGCCAGTGCCTATCTTCCGGCTTCATCATAAGACCTTGAAACCTAATCGTGGTCAAAGTTCATTCCAAGATTTTTCTAACAAGTCCAAACACAGCTATGATACGATGTTCCATCATGAAGTTCCAGTTCATATCTTTCGACTCCATCATCAGATCAGTTCGACAGTACCATATTATTGTATTGTCATCAGAACTACATACAGCTGCCAATTTTCATGACGCTACGATCCTTGGAAGATGGTTAAATTAGTTACCTTAGATTCCATTACATAGTTACATACAGGTCGACCTAATATAAGCGTGTTAATAACTAATCTGATTTCTTTGAAATTAAACGGCGGGTGAAACCGCAGTGCACAGCTAGTCTTTAGTAAAAAGGCAGCTCACTTGGTATTCGAAAAATAAAGCTACACAAAAATGCAAAGACATAGCCGACCGAAACGACCACATAAAACATAAAGCAATTTCAAACAGGGATCGACAGAATAGTAAAAGTCGTCCCTGTCAAGATAGACAGCCGCGGCGCTAAAGTCTGATTAGGTCACGACAACTGGGAACGATCCGGGTATTTATTTATTTACTTATTTATTTATTTATTTGTTTACATTTCGGTACTGAGTTATCAGTGGAGTGTTGTCAATTACAACGGGCGAATCCGTCACTCCACTTTGAGGTCTTAACTACAATGGGCGAACTCGTCAGCCCAGGCAGTTTTAACGATATTGATCGTTCTGTCTACCGTGAGGTGATCGCAGACGATTTTGGGACGAAACAGTCCACTGTCTAGTTACGCCACTCGCCCGTAAAAAGCCAACGCCTTACCGCAAGAAGCCGGGCGTACACCTGGATGTTACCAGATTTATCCGACCTCCCGACTGGTACGGGTTCGAGGTCGCTTACGCGATACTCTCCCTTACGTAGCGGTGATTCGATGTCCACCGAATCTATCGCGGACCACGGCAAACTTTGCCCATCTGTTCCGATCATGTTATATCCATATATTTAAATACAAATATAAGTTTAATTTGAATACACCTTTTTGTTTTATATTTAATCACATTTTGTATTTTACATTTTAATATTATGTGCATATAATTAAATCATTGCCATACATAGAGTCTTCCTTAGTACAGACTATGGCCTAGGTAAGCAGATTCTGCAATGAATACATTGTAAATGAATATTTTTGAATGAATACATTATTTGAATTTGAATTGGTTCACCCGCTATCGGGTAACCGATTGGTCGTTTGAAGAGCGGTTGCCGTAAGGTAAACAACCACCTTTAGGAAACAAAGCCGTTTCCAAACTCCCCCGTTTATCAGTCGAAATGCACAGTCGATTGGCTGACGCCGCACGGTGCCCGCAGACGAACCTTATCGAATAGACGCAGACGAACCCCTTATTTAATTACCACGCGTAATCCAGTTTTTTTCATGTTCGCCGACACGCTAAGATATTATGCAATCAAATGACTCTTATTTAAAAAAAACGGGTTCGTCACCCCAATACTTTCCGGCAAGTAGTAAAGGACTGATTCATCTGAATATCCCCCCCTCCTCCCCAGATAGCGAATCGGTTTTCGTCGAAACTTTATATATGATGAGTACTTGGGTAACCATTTTAGCACTCTAGATAAAGAAAGATAGGAACACATAGAAGAAGTTGAATATCGGCAAAAGAAGACTATTTTCGTCCGTAGCTTCATACATTCTGAGTACTTAGGCATCTATTAAAGTACCTTTAGATAAGGCGGGATAGGAACCCACGGAATATGAAGAATATCAGCAGAAGTAGAATATTTTCAGAAGAAGAAGTAGAGTACTTGGGTATATTAAAGCACTCTAGATAAGGCGGGATATGAGATCACGTAAGAAGAAGAATATCGGAAATAGAAGAATATTTTAGTTCGAAACTTTAGGCATCCTGAGTACTTGGTCTATCTTTTTCGAAGTTAATGATATAGAGTTTAAAATGTCACCAGATGTTAAAACACTTCTCTATGCTGGCGATACTAGCTTCACTTTTTTAAAAAAAAAACCAAGATAATAAAAAATTGGATCAACGAACAGCTTAATGCAATTACAAAATAATTAGAAACGGATTTTACCAAGTGAAATTTAGAGCACCTGAGTTTTGCCAATGTTACAACCGACAGCGGCGTTGATGTAACAAATAATTGATTTAAAGAAATTAAACTCATCTTAAATTTTCTTAAACTCATCTTACAACTCATCTTTTGTACTTCAATAGAAAACAGCATAAATATTAATTCAGAGACAATAAATGCGGTAACTAACACTGAATTCCTGGAAATAATAACAATCGTTACACTAGGAAGATCACATAAACCCCCTTTGCAATAAAATTGAGCTATATAAAACCTCCCTAATATCGATATATAATGCGCCTACTAATAGTCTATTGGTATATTTCATTCTGGCATGGGGAGATACCACTGATACTGCTATCGGAATGCACCTATAGTTATCTTCAGCGAACAAATGAGAGATCTATTTCTGCTCATCATTCATAATTCTCTATCAGCTCACGGGCACTTTCTAAGATCTTAAGACAACCTACTCCCTGGTTACAGTAGTGATTTTTACTTGCGCTCCTTCTCTACATGTAGCTCGTTTCTGGAATGCTTTACCCACACACATATAGACAACGCCGAGTTTGTATTTCTTTAAACGAAGGTTCAGGACACTAACATAAATTTCTCGTCCCTTCCCCCTTCCTCTCGTCATTATAGGTTTACTGCTTTTTGGATTTTTTGTTTATATTTTATTTTACGCTGGATTGAAATATTAGATATATTTGTGATTTTAAAGCACTCTAAATATAGCGGCATACGATCCCACGGAAGAAGAAGAATATTGTGCAATAGCTACGGAAAAATACTTACCATTGAAATGTAACTAGCATTCGAGCGTGGCATGTTTTTATAGTATTTCCGTGGTATTAAAATGATTTTTATCCAAAAATTATGTAGTATTTTCTAAAATACGACGGTATTTAAAAAAATACGTCTCTCATATTTGAGATTCACCAACCAAAATTTTCCATCGTGATTCTGGTCCAACAAGACATCTGTGTACCGAATTTCAAGTCTCTAACTGCAATATTTCGAAATTGAAGCATGACTATCGCGCCCTCTGGTGGACCAATATCAACTATAATCTTAATCAACTATTTATTTATTCGTTACATAAACATGCAAACGCAATAGCACAAAAGAAATATAATGTGCAATCCAGAAAATACCGCTATATGCTTCTAAATTTAGGCATACATCTGTCTGTGCCCAGGCCAAATTGTGCATAAATTATATGTTAAAGTTTGTATTCCTAATGTGCCAAGTAAAGTGAAACCGAACCCGCCTTGCTAGGCGCTTCTGTGATAAGGCGAGCTCACTTCCTGAGTCTTATTGGAGTGCTACGGTTGTGTCAGAAAAAATAAATTAAATTTTATATATATTACCTAATAATTTTAACCGCAGATCATATCAAACATATGCGATACCGCCCTTTTGCCGTTCCGACGGCTGCCGAGGGCTGCCGAGGGCATTCTTATGAACTTCGTTTTGTTACTATAATCAACTAACTCTTACCATGACCAAATGATGCCTGCAGGCCAAATTTATTCTCAATCGGATGAAGCGTTTAGTCGCTATAGTGGAGGAATAATACACAAATACACTCAGACATACAGACTCACATACAGTAGGGCAGTAGCGACTACAACGGGCGAACCCGTCACCCCAGGCTGGTATAACGATATAGATCGTTTATTTCAGGCGTGGGACGAGCGTAGAAGACTTTGGAACAAGACAATCTACTGTCTAGTTCACCAGCAACCCGTTAGAGACCGACGCCTTACGGCAAGGCACCGGGAAAGGTACCCAGCGGGCAGCCTCACCCCCTAACAACCAGTTTTGGCAGGATATCTCCATCTGTAATTATATAACTTCGAGGATACCTCCGTCCTCCCGACTGGTTACGGGTCCGAAGTCGCTTACGCGACCTCTACTTGTTGTATTACAATGGTAAATTAGTTTGAATTTATCTCATACCTGGGCGTTATTCAATTTGGAAACGGCCTTAATCGTCTCAGAAGGGCAGGGGGTCAAAATGTATATATCGGTTTTCATCTCACAATAATTTCCCTGACTGGAAAGTCTACATTCCCTGTTTGTCCAACGTAGTCTAAACCACAGCTGCATAGGCTAAACCACAATTCGATTTTATATACACCCAGGGTTAGTAGTGTTAAAATACAATAACTACATAACCAAAAAAATATTTCTGACAGACACAATATTTACAGTTTTGAAATGAGAGCCCAGGAAAAACAACAAGGAAATATTACTGTTTTTTTACGATATTCTTGAAATTATCTTCAACAACTACACGAATTAAAAGAACTTCGTGTTTCAGCAAACATGCATTCAAGTATTCCATTATCTACCTCTCCGTTTTGCTTTCGCCAACATTATTTACAGTATTTCCCGTTCGCCTCGTATTTCAAAGCTATTAAAAGTTAGCAAGAGCGAGTGCGGCGAAAATACCCCATACAGAAAGTTACTGTTAATAAGTTATGGGGGCGCTCTGTTGCGTCTCGGCCGCTAGTCTGTTGCACCGAAGCGCTGCGCAAAATGCTCCTGGGAAATTTACGGAAGACATACTCGGCTGTAAATTTATCAGGCTTCTTGTATCCTAAGATTTGTGCCGTCTTCAATTCTTGCTCAACGGCAACTTGCAGGCATTTACACGCCGGGAAGGGTTTTACGAAATTTACGTCCTGGTTTCAACATCCGACTTTAGTGACTAAAGTACGGGCCAAAGGAACGCTCCGATGGAGTAATAAACCAAGCTGTCAACAAGGATGCGGCTAACGTCGATATTGGTTATCGATGAATTACGCTTGCTCGATGAAACAGTATTATACATCTGCGTTTATTATAGTACCGATTGCTATATTTATTAATATTTTTGGTTTAAGTATTATTTTAGAATTAGAGTAATTAAATAATGACCTAATTATGTGATGTCAGTTATTAAATGAGTACTTAATAGATAACTGATTATCATAGCATGGCATATCAAAGGTCATTAATAATTTTTAAACAGTCATTAGTAAAATGTTATCGTGGCATTTTGTAATAATGAGTCAAACATATGTATATTATAAAATTCTGTGCGGATCATTCTTGCCTTGCTATTATTACTTGCCTATCAGTTGAGCAATGGAGACCATATTTTCTAACCTGGAGCTATTGAAGTTGAAGGATGATATTAACATGCAGACTCGGCGCTTTATACATAACATATACATGGACGATGAACTTAGCACAACTGAAAGTATGGTAATGGCATTTCTTAGCAATCAAATAATTAGATAAATATGTAGTATTAAAATTGTTAAAAAGGAATAACTAGTATAATAAAAAAGGTTAGATAAACATTAGATATACATATGTAAATATAATCGTTTAATATTACGCTCTAACGGATGTCTCCGTCTCGTTTGCTATAATCTAGAATAATGATTTATATATTAGAATAATAATGATAGTAATAGTAATGGAGTAGAGTAATAATAATATTATTAACAGTAGAATTATAATAATAGCCTATAGTAGAATAATAGTTATAATCTAGAATAATAGCCTAGAAAAATAATTAACGATTTGGAATCATCTGTAAGGTTAATTATGTTTTGGGAAATAAATAAAATAAATAAATAAATAAATAAATAAAAATAAAAATAACATTTTGTCATTTTTTGACGACTGAAAAGTGATCCGACAAAAGTTTCGCTGCTCAATCTCAATAATATAACAATCTGATAGATAATCTGCGAAGGCTGCGACACGCATCCCTACAAGCAGGTAATACAGAGGGGGCGGGGCCGGCCTAATGGTCTATTGCCTCACTGAAAAGTTCCTTTGGCCCGTACTATAGTAATTTTTTATTTTAGTAAATTTTAAATATAGTATATTTAAATTTCAAGAGGAAAAGTTATTGTAATACTACTAATGACGCGGACTTACTATTTAAAATAAATTCGCTATCTTATCGGCGCAACTTGAATGATGCTCTGTGCCTCTATAAAATAATGAATGGTATATTAGATTGCTCTTACCTGGTGGGCGAGATCAATATTAACGCCCCAATGAGGACCACATGCCGCGTTTTAAAACTAATGCATCAAGTGTTTAAAACAAAAGACTTTTCCCTTTTACTGCATATAATTTCCCTTTTACTGCATAAATGGTTAAAGAGATAATACGACATAGGTATGGAACCGCGACCGTATCTCGGGTTGGAACTCCTGAAAGACAATATATTTTGATACCAAATAATAACATTACATCTAATATAGTATACAGAGAAGTTTTGAACAATTAAAAAAAACTAAATTTATTCAATCATAATCATTTCATTCACTCAGTTGAAACCCGGTAATATAGCCAAATTGGCATACAAATACATACATACATATGCAATAAAAATATAAAGCTCCTTTTGGCAGTGAGGAAATAAATTATAGCACTCAGTACTAACCGAACCACACTCATAATTTCATCACAAGTAAAAATGTTTACCGCCCAACGAAGTGGGCGCGGGTCAGCTAGTCCAAAATAACTCTATTCGAATATTTTCCCTCGCCTGCTAAAAAATATGTACCTACAATGTGTCATCGCTCGGACCATCTGTGCGGTCGACGTACAGTTAAAAAATTGTGGACCTGCCATTCGTAACGCACTGCCGTGATTTTATGCTCTATCCGTGATGAAAATATATAAAAATAAGTTGCGGAAGTGACGAACATTTTCGGGAATTTGTTCAATGGGATTAGCACCAGCGTCTGGGTAGCTACCATCAGCGGAGCAGTCTGAGAAGACTAGGAGGAAGCGGCGTTTTAAGGTACCTACTCCTTTTTTCTTATTCCTGATTTTTATTTACTTTGGATTACTGATTCTTATTTACTGATTCTTATTTACTGATTCTTATTCCTGATTCTTATTTAATTTGGCTGGTGAGCGCTCACCACACCTTATTATAAATACAGTCCTCTGCCTGACGTTCAGAATATCGAACAGAGACCGCGCAATCGACTTCGGACCTGTTACCAGACCGGAGTACGGAGAAATACGGCCAAATCTAATAATGAGGGCGCGAGGTTGCCCGCTGGAGGTTGCTAGTGCCACGCGGTAAGGGGCTCTCTAGACGATCAAGCATCGCGTCGCGGGCTGGGAAGGAATCGTATACTGTAGGAAATATGCAAATATTTTTTTCAATATTTAACAAAAATGCCGAAATTATTGCAGTATAGGAACCTTTCTCAGAAATCGAAAAGAAAAAGAAATACTACTAGATTCGATCATTGTAATGCTAACTAAATGTGAAAGAAAAAGCTTCGGACGCGTAAAATTTCAAGACCAAATTTACATACAGAAAAAAAAAGGTTTTTAAACTCAGTTTTTAAGGTTGTTTTAAAAAAAAACTAATCTAACCTACCGCCAAATAGGTGTTTATGTATTATTTTAAAAAAAACTAACGTAACCTACCGAAATGTATAGGTTTGGCGCTTTTTGAATGCCTATATCTCGCTTATTTATTGAGACCGAATAAAGATTATTACAGATTCGTGATCAGCGTGGTAAATATAGTATGGTGACGTTAAAAAATCAACAATATAGAAGATGTTCCTATACTGCAATATAAAATGCCTTATTTTGTAGTTTATAAAAGGGAGTCACGTTAATTAGACGTAATTGATTGATGATAAACGTGACTCCCTGGTATAAAACTACAAAATTAGGCATTAATGGTAAATATTAAAAAAAAATTTCCATATTTTCTGCGGTTTACGATCCCTCCCAAGTCCGCGACGCGATGCGTGACAAGCATGCTTGATCGTCTAGCTAGAGAGACCCTAAGGCGTTGTCTCTCGCGGGCATGTTAGCGTAGTTGATGTAGTTGGAGTAGCAGATTGTAAACTGTGTCGTCACAATTCGAAGAAAAATCTAATATCGTTATAAGTTCCTGGGGTGATGAGTTTGCCCGCAGTAGCTGACAACTCTGGCGAAATCGCAGCATTCATAAACTTTCAAAATCATTTGTAAAGTTCTTGTTACGGTGCCCCGGTGTAGCAATGCAATAATTAAATAACTGCGTCGGAATCCGACATCACCGCGATAAAGTGCCTTGCGCGGCTCGCCTACATTTTAACTCTCCTTGTTCCGCTGCTCTGCATACCTAAACTTGCATCTTATTCTTCATTATTTCCAGTTTCATTTAAAAATTCCATTTAAGATAATAATGTCATAGTTTCCATTACAAAATTCCACTCAGTTTTCGGGCGCAAGATTTGAATATTAATACTTTGTATGGCGAAATAAACATCAGTTATATTTCATTATTTTTCTTGATTTGTTATTTGACATTATTTAGTGCAGAATACATATATTTAGGACAGATAATATCAATAAAAGACCAATACTCAAAAGAAATCGATAGAAGAATAAGCAAAACTTGGAGACGGTACTGGTCACTAAAAGAGATAGTTAAAAATGAAACGATACCAATGTCAGTAAAAAGTAAACTTTATAATACATGCATTCTCCCATATATTACTTACGGGTGTCAAACTTGGCCTGCCACGAACAAAAACAACCAAAAACTTATAGTATGCCAATGAAACATGAAGCGAAGCATGCTAAACATAAGGCTACAGGACAGGTGGACGACCTCAAAAATAAGGAAAATAACAAAGGTGAACGATGTTTTGAACAAAATTAGAACACTAAAATGGAACTGGACTGGTCACATCATGAGAACCAACAAAGAAAAATGGACGAAGGACGTAATGGAATGGTATCCTAGAAATGGGAAAAGACAAAAAGGACGTCAAATTAAAAGATGGGAAGATGACTTACCGAAAGGATGGAGAAGGTTGGCTTGGGACAGGGATGAATGGAAGAAAATGGGGGAGGCCTATGTCGAAGGACAACCTGATCAAAAAACTGGCTGCTGAAGAATATGATACCTTATTTAAAAATTAGATTAAAAATTAATAAAATATATTGTTTTATCACATAAGGCAAAATTGTACAGTACGGTCAGCGAATAAAGTCACTAACCCAGTTGCTTCGTTTATCAACAAGAAATATTAAAGTTAATATTTATGCATTCGTTAGTAAAAACCAACTTCCTTAAATTTTACTTTTTTTAGTAATTTGATATTTCTTGATACCAAACCTATTAAAACTCACTGATGAAGTTGCATACGAAGTATTTTATAATGCGGCCCTCCAAACCGCATTTTTTTTAAAGCTGCCATTGGGGCACTTGCAGTTGGACAGCCCTGATTTAATGTATTCAGTACTAACTTCGGAATATTTATATATAGGATTAGTTTCATCAACTTGTTAAGGTTTAAACAAAATAACTGAAATTGACTTTGTGGCAGACTACACTATCACACCGAAACATATCTATATACAAGCTAACGAAACTAACCGGGAAAGGACCAGAAGAGAAATTCTGCAGCTGTATAAAACCATACTCATTTAGTACTACATAGCAATAACCGTACCATACTATATAGCAAAGATAGAACTTGATAATTTCCCAATTAGTCGCCCGAGGGATTGTCTCAGACTAGGCTGACCCTGAAGGGATGAGGACAACAGGCCTCACCAGATGACGATAGCCGGACGAAGAAGAGGATTCCACACGGCCGCAGTGGACGCATCATCGTGGTTCAATGATGATATGGGGAGAAGGCGGCGATGACTAGAGGGATGACGATGAGTGCAATGTCACCAAAAAAGTAGCTATACCCTTGAAACGCAAAACAAAAAAAACATTCAGAGTTAGTGCCTCCAACGAAACGTTTATGGCATGTTTTATAGCAAACAACCGGCGAAAAGTTCTTTTAATATTTTCAACACTTTTTCACTAACGTTTATTGAGGCATTCGGCAAGTTACTGCGATAGTAGTAACTATTAGGTGTTTTACGTCATTGGCGGTAATTTATACTTTAACCCCCCCCCCCCCTCCCCCTCCTTCCACAATACGAATTGTATCAAGTGATTATGATCGCAAAAGTTAGCTTTGCGTTCGGATGGCGGTCTTTATTCGCATTCCAGATTCTTGTTCGGCGGAACCGGAACCGGAAGGTATTTGTAAACGGTTACTTTGGAGTTTCTGTAGCAACGAACCAAAACCAGCACTTCGTCGACTTCCGAATATAACCCTACAATTAAATTAAAATGTACGTTTACCTTTATCTGCGGAGGTCACTGCCTGGCCGAACATTGATACCACAATGGATGTCTGGAGACGGCTTTCGCCTACTTTTTTCTATTTGTGCGGACCTAATAGACATACTCGCTTTCCATACACTTGCAACTAGAGCTGTCAACGACAACGGGCGAACCCGTTACCTCAGGAAATTTTAACGATATTACATCGTTCTATCTCCTGTGAGGTGAGCGTAGAAGACTTAGATCGAAAACAGTCCACTGTCTAGTTACGCCACTCATCCGTCAGATACCAACGCCTTACGGCGAGGCACCGAGAAAGGTACCCAGCGGGCAGCCTCGCCCCTGACTAGGAGTTTAAAAGGATATCTCCGTCTGGAATAACATCAGGATACCTCCTACCTCCTCACTGGTTACAGGTCCGAGAACGCTATCGCGGTCCTCTCCCTTACGTAGCCTACCCGGGCTCGCACTTTGCGTGGAGGCCGCCGGATGGGTGTTGACCCATGCGTTAAGCCGACCCTACACATGGGTCTTAGTTGCCAAACTGCAACTGGACCCATTAGGTCCCTAAATACACGTACACATGCAATATCGCTCAGTCTATAGGTCGGTCCGGCAACGCTTCTGTCGCATTTGCGATATATGGCAACCATGCGAGAACACTTCTAATATCATCAAAATAACGCTATAAAACTGCTGTAAAACAATGTCATGGACGCTGCCATTCTTCCCCTACTCGGAAAATAATAATTCAAGGTCCATTCGAAATAAACTCAAGGCGAACGTGCGGGGATCTATCCCGTTGCCATTGTCTTCTGGGTCGACTCCACAATATTACGTTCCATAATATTATCTCTATGCAAGTCTGTCATTGCTTGGGAATGGCCGCAATCACGACGAGTTACGTTACATAGATAATGTTAAATTGTGGGTTATCACGATATGAGGACACGCTGATGAATCTACGTAGATTGAGGTCGGGGAATATAATATATGCCGCAGTTTAAACAGTTTAACCTGTACGATTTTACCGTACAACATAGTCTCTTCTGTTACTATATAATAACTATGCGAATGTGAATTAGGGGGTTAATGGGCCCTTGCTGAGTTGGCCACGAAGACCCATTCTGTTCAGGGTTGATCACACTCACGGGTCAACACCTATCCGACGGCCTCCACGCATGAAGTGCGAGCCTGGGTAGGACTCTGGCCTTATGGTTAGTTTCCCCTGGGAATCAACCTTCAGGCGCTCCTGGACGGTCTGTGGACCGTGATGCATAAGCCAAGCGATTGCGCGCACTCTGACTAACAGTCGGGGGAGTCTGGAAGCAGTACTGTTTCCTATAGAGCGGGGGTGGTTGCGGACCTTACGGCGACTGCTCTTGAAACGACCATCGTCTACCCGATCCTGGGTGAACAGCCGGGCAAAGGATGCCGTGGTCCGCGATAGATTCGGTATACACCGTTTCACTGCTTCGTGAGGGAGAGGAACGCACAAGCGACCTCGAACTCGTAACCAATCGAGAGACTGGAGTAATCTGGTCGCAATTGGAAGTAAGGGCGTGAGTGTAAGCCCGCTGGGTAACACTCCTGGCTATCTCGCGGTTAAAGCGTTGGCCTCTTACGGGTTAGACGGTGGACTGTTTTGTCCAAGTCTTCTGCGTTCACTCCAGGGAGATAGAACGACTAATCGTTAAAACTTCCTGAGGTGACGGGCTCGCCCGCTGTAGTCGACAACCCCTAGTATGCGAATGTGGCATCTTGATTTATCAGAGGAACAACTCGACAAACTTGAACGTTTCCAAAATGTATGCATACGATTAATTTTCGGTCAAAGTACGTATGAACACGTGTCCGAGTATAAGCACATTTAAAAATGTTGCCAGTACGCCAAAGGGAAATGCTCATATAATTGCTCTTTTTTATCGTGTACTCTCCCAATCAACACCATGCCATCTCCACGAGTCTGAACCATTAAATTCCCACTATCTCGCAATACTGTCTGACTCTGTTTCTTTTTTCAAAATACCTTATCATAAATACTGACCTACTCTTACACTATCTGTGTGCTTGGTGTTAGGCTCTGTAATGATCTCCCAGCAGATATACGAAGCTCAGCTTCTTTAGAATCATTCAAAAAATCACTTTAATAAATACTATTTTTTAGGAAGTAACCATATCATCTCTTTCTCTCTCCTTGCTGCCCAACTTCCCATCTTCGGTCAGTCTTAGTCTTAGTAAGCTAATACAGTAGTTAGTATTTTATGCAGAAAAAACTTATTTGTTTAATACCTAATCGGTATTCCCACAATGCCTGGATGTACCAATGAAGTTTTATTAGATTTGTTTCAAGATATTGCCGTGTGGCAATAAGCCCGCTATATTGTATATCAATTTTTAAGCGCAAATAAAAAGTTTGTTTTTATTATTATAACAGAAGCAAACATTCCATTTTGATTAATCAATCTAATCTGGAAAGCATGGTGACCTCCACAATAGATCCCTGTAGGTACTATATACATTCCGGCTACTTCGTATTTATCATGGTTAACTAACTAGTATGCTTTAAACTTTAATTGAACTCAATTTGTTATATATAAAACAAAAGTAATGAGAAGGAAAAGTGAAATAACAATAATAACGAAAAATAACTAATAGTTGCTAGAAGATTGCTTTCTCCGTTGGCACTCTCATATACATAACGTAGCTATGAAGGTGTCAATCCTTGGATATGTTTTCAAAGAACTGAGGAATATTCTGGATTCCAAAACGCTAAAAAGTGCTTATCATGCCTTACGTAAATCGATTATTACTTAGGGCATAATTGGATGGGGTGGATGTGATAAACCCTGCTAGAGCCATTGCAAGTTACGCATAAATTTATAATTAAAAATATTCTACGTAGACCATATTGCCATCCCACTAGTGAAATTTATGAGGAAGCTAAAGTCCTTGATTGTCGGCAACTTTTTCTAAAAACTTCCCTTTTAACCCCGAACTATTTTCGAACAATAATTCAAATTTAGGAATATTTCAAAACCGAAGACCAACGAGACAATTTGTAGAAAATAGCTCAATAAAACTCAGGATGAAAGCATCATTTGGACAAAGATGTTACTTTTTGATTACGCCGAGATTTTACAATCTGATCAATATGGAAATAAAAATGAATTTGGCATTTAGGGAATTCAAAAATAAACTAAAGAAATGGTTATCGTATCATGACATCGAATCATACATCAAATGTTAGAAATTATAAATTATTATAGCTTAGATGCACAAATTATTAACAGATTTTAAACATGTATGTTTATATATTAACTAACTACCAAAAATTATTTAACTTTGTTGTTATGTATTGTTTTGACAATGAATTTTATTTTTTTAACTAGGTATTTTTATATTAAATTTAATATTACTTAACATGTATAAATACTAATAACTTTTTCTTTTTTTTCTTACATATACCTTTATTTTTCTCTTTATTTTAGTTTTGAGACTATTCAGTTTGTCATTATCTATTTAATCGAATGTTATATTACATTTATTGGCGATTATATAATGGAATTGCATTTTATTTATTATATTATCTTTTCATAACTTTTTATTATATTTTTTTGAAGACCACATTTTTTTGAAGAGGCAATTTAGTGTTATTAGCATTTTAGTAAAACTTTTACATAAGTGATTGTAATATTAGAGTTCTGTCTACCCTAGAACGAGCTAATCCCAGTTGGGTGACAGAATCAAATAAGTAAAAGATTAAGGTATTGTTATTCGGTTCTTGTTATTTTTGTAAGCAAATCAATGGGTTATAGTAATTAATTCTTAAATAAATAAATAAATAAAAAGTTACTGCTATTGCGAATGCCATAACGTCAGTGAGAATGCGTTGAAAGGATAAAGAACTTTTCGCGGGTTTTTTTGCTAGTAGTGAAACATGCGATAAACATTTCGTTGGAGACACTAAATCTTAATGTTGTTTTATCTAGTATCAGCTATCTCTTTTTTTGGTGGCATTGCACTCATCGCCATCCCTGTAGTAATCGCCGTATTAATATTGAACCTCGATATTGCGTCTGCTGTGGCCGTATATAATCCTCTTCCTAGTCCGGCTATCGTTATCTAATAAAGAGTATTGTCCTCATTTCATCTCTACTCGTTTCTTGCAGTCAGCTTAGTACAACGGCATTTACAACAACTTGGGTTGTCAACTACAGCGGGTGAGCCCGTCACTTCAGGAAGTTTTAACGATTAGTCGTTCTATCTCCCTAGAGTGAGCGCAGAAGACTTGGACAAAACAGTCCACCGTCTAGCTCCGCCACAAACCCGTAAGAGGCCAACGCCTTAACCGAGAGATAGCCAGGAGTGTTACCCGGCGGGCTTACACTCACGCCCTTACTTCCAATTGTGAACAGATTATTCCAGTCCCTCGATTGGCTACGGTAGCTTGCGCGGTCCTCTCCCTTACGAAGCGGTGAAACGGTGTATAGCGAATCTATCGCGGACCACAGCGTCCTTTGCCCGGCTGTTCACCCAGTATCGGAGAGCCGATGGTCGTTTCAAGAGCAGTCTCCGTAAGGTCTGCAACCACCCCCACTCTATAGGAGACAGTACTGCTTTCAGACTCCCCCGACTGTTAGTCAGAGTGCACAGTCGATTGGCTAACGCCGCACGGTGCGCAGACCGTCCAGGAGCGTCAGAAGGTTGATTCCCAGGGGAATCAGAGTCATAACCAGGCTCGCACTTAATGCGTGGAGGCCGTCGGATAGGTGTTGACCTATGAGTGTGACCAACCCTGAACAGAATGGGTCTTCGTGGCCAACTCAGCAAGGGCCCATTAACTCCCATTTAGAACATCGCGAAACGGCGGTTGCTACAAACATCACGCGGTAAATTTGTTTTTATACTATTTATGACAACAACTTTGTTAGAAATTCCCACGCCGTTCATATCTACAAATAAAGCACTTTTCTCGCTCCATTAGCAATATATTCGCATTTACCGCACGCATCAGTCGCGCGTGCGAAACAGATAAATGTTACATTGAGGCCGTTTTGTTTCTGCGTTTTCTAAGAATTTCCCAGTCCCCTCGCTCGAAAACAATAAATCAAAATAAAATAACTGTACGTATAAAGCGAAACCGCTGATATTCAGTTTGGCAGTGTTCCGGTTGCGCCGCGCAATCGACGGCGCGCCGCCGCCCGAAGCCCCCGATACCATTGAAGTCGCGAATCCACCCACCCGCAGGCTTTGTGCCGCCCATCAATCATCCCGAGCAAAGCCTGTGCGCGATATATAGGTGGCGGACTGCGGCAAGGGCCATGGACGTATCGCTTCGTGGGTGGGGCATTATTATACAGGAAAGACGCCAGTCATACAAGGCTGTTGCCACGACAACACTAGCAGCGAATGAACGAATGAAATTTTGCCACCTCAGCTAGGAATGATCCTAAAGGTCTCCCTAGACCAGTCATTCCCAAAGTGGTCTATATGGACCCCCAGGGGTCGATTTCGATTTGCAGGGGGACCATGTCAGCGAAAAAAAAAAGTCGGGGTGCACGAGATGTAAATGGGGGTCAACGTTAGTGGACTCCATTTAGGCAGGTCACCATAAGCATTCCATGCGATCCGTTAATGTCGTTTCACTTCTTAAACAGATTTTGTATACAGCATAGTATTTTAAAATTATAATAATAGCAATAAACAAATGCGCGCGTCACAAGTATCACGGAATGAAATCAACACGCAACTCAAATTGCATCACTAGTCTATTGAAGAGGCCAGCGCACATGACTAACGAGGGAAGGTGCGAATGAGATTTGTGAAGAAATTGCGCTTCAATGGGTATCCGTGCGAACGAGTAGGATAAACGCGCCACATGAATGAGCAAGCAAGATAGTGTTACATGTGCACTTATGTGCGGCTTTCCCAAATGCTTCGTCCTTCAAGGTCGTGGACGCTTAGAAATGAACAAATAAAAATTGTACATATTTTTCATTTTTTACAAATGTCCACATTACCAAAAAACCTATGCAGGTGATCAGTACTTTTCCAGGTGTTAAAACACTTTTAATGTTAGTAAGTTAAGGAAAATTTAGGTAGGGGGTCTACGGAAAACATCAAGGGGTCTATGGGTCAAGAAAGTATGGGTACCTCTGCCCTAGACGGTCAAATTTGTGTGTCGAGGACGTCAATATTTTGTGCTTGATAAGCATTTTTGACCTGGGAGAGATGCCGACTACAACAGGTGAACCAATAACACCAGGAAGTTTTAACGATGATGATCGTTTTGTCTCCCGTAAGGTGAGAGTAGAAGACTTTGGGACGATACAAATCTACCGTTTAGAAAGAGCCACGAACCCGCCAGATGTTAGTCCCGACTGGTTGCAAGATCGTAGGCGCAGCCTCTACCTGTCGTAATACAGAGGTAATTCAATATGATTTTATCGCATACCTGGGTGTCCTTTACCTGTGGGGGTTAATGGGCTCTTGCTGAGTTAGCGACGAAGACCCATTCTGTTCAGGGTTGGTCATACTCATGGGTAAACACCTATCCGACGGCCTCCACGCATAAAGTGCGAGCCTGGGTAGGACTCTGGCCTTATGGTAAGTTTCCCCTGGGAATCAACCTTCTGGCGCTCCTGGACGGTCTGCGCACCGTGCGGAATAAGCCAATCGATTGCGCACTCTGACTAACAGTCGGGGGAGTCTGGAAGCAGTACTGTTTCCTATAGAGCGGGAGTGGTTGCGGACCTTACGGCGACTGCTCTTGAAACGACCACCGGCTACTCGATCCTGGGTGAACAGCCGGGCAAAGGACGCTGTGGTCCGCGATCGATTCGGTATACACCGTTTCACCGCTTCGTAAGGGAGAGGACCGCGCAAGCGACCTCGAACTCGTAACCAATCGAGAGACTGGAGTAATCTGGTTATAATTGGAAGTAAGGGCGTGAGTGTAAGCCCGCTGGGTAACACTCCTGGCTATCTCGCGGTTAAGGCGTTGGCCTCTTACGGGTTTATGGCGGAGCTAGACGGTGGACTGTTTTGTCCAAGTCTTCTGCGCTCACTCCAGGGAGTTAGAACGACTAATCGTTAAAACTTCCTGAGGTGACGGGCTCGCCCGCTGTAGTCGACAACCTTAGTTGTCCTTTACCTGTAATACCACTAGGGATCGGGTGGCCGGTCGTTTCATGAGTGGCATGACATGGCAACAGGTCAATATCCACCCGCGCTGCTTAGGAGACAGTATATTTCCATAGCCTCCAGACTCCTAAAAGAATTGAGCCAGAATTTTGGGTTTAAAGAGGGATGTTTTGGGCATACTATTCCCCTCACAATTTCCATCACCAATGAAGCCTTTTCTGCTGATCGCAGCTAGCCGTTCAACGAAGCTAACGCTATACCAACCTTGCTGAGTTTATGCTTCAGTTTTTTAAAAGATCAATATTGCTTCCTTTAATGATGGGGGGACGGAATATCGCCGCATATGAATAAGGCGATCAATACACCCAAAAATTCTCGGTCAGTCTTCAAAACTTGCTTTTTATTTGACTCTTGCAAAGTATTCTCCTTGTAAAGATCACCTTAAGGGAGTCCCTTATTTTTATGTAATGTTGCATGATAGCTAACTGTAAACGAGTCAGATTTTTGGTTTCTGAAGAATTCCTTTCAGACTTAATCGAATTCCACCCCTCGTTGTTCTGCAGACAGAAGAGCGTCAGAAATCTTTAACGTGGCTATATTAGGGGATACATTGCTCACTACTGTATAAGGTGCATTCACAGCGCCAAAATTGTATATTTCCATCACCTGTAAAATTGCTTCTTCATCTCGGACGAGTTACACTTGATGGGTTTGTCAACCAAGTGCACGTTTGCTCTGATATGTCACTTCTTCAATGAAGATCGTAGGACGTCAGAATTAAAGTATTCTGACGTCGTAGGTTATACCAAGAATGGCACCAGAACCACTTTTACAGGTCTGGTATTAAAGACCTATTCTTAAGCATGATCTGGATCTATCTGAGAAAACTTAGTTCTATTCGCACAGCGAAGTCACCAGACCGAAACCCAGCCTCGACTTCGGGTAGAAACTGATATGTCTGAAATGTAAACGGAGAGGGAATTCAAGTAGTTTCCATAATCCCAAAGCTATGCATGTCTGAAAGAGCGTCGAGCACTTAGAACCACACGTAGAAGTGCTGCCAATATTTTATCACAAACATTGGAAGTGATGTTTAAATGAATAATAGTAACGCTCGCATTGGTCCGAAATACCTACATGAGAACCTTTTAAAATATTCAAATAACACATTTATTTTTAAGCCGAATCCCAAACGTATTGAAATTTTCAATTTAAAAACCTAACAAATGCTTTTACATTGTAGTTTTGAATTCCTCACGATTAAAAACCTTATAACTAGACATTTTGGACGCGTTCCTATGAATATGGTTTGAAGCATGGTTTGCAACCCCCATGGTTTGCAGCGCCAATTTCGGGTTTAGGTGCCATATTGGCGGCCATCTTGGATACCTTACTTCCGGTCGGTACTTCGCTTGAGTAACTGGCATTTTCAGATTAGGCAGGGTCGAAATAATTGTAGATAGAAAAGACCTGTTTCCCAAAATATACAAATTCAAAAAATTAAAAATTCTTTATTAAATCTATAAAGTTACACATATTTTTAAATGCAAAGCCATCCTAACTAGGCCTCGCCTGTACTTAGGTAGGCTTAATATAAAAGAAGGAAGAGTGGTTTTCATAACTTGCTGTATTATCTTTTACATACATCTCACAAATCGTGCTCTATTTTAGTATATATGTTATTAATGTCTCCGTTTCTTGTCGACCCATAGTCAAAAGTGACTTAGTTAGGTTTTTCTTTACGCCGTGACTAGTCCTATATTTCAGTCCTGCAGGAAAAACACTACTTATTTTGTTGAACAGTCGAGCAGCAATGTAAGAAAAGTGTTTTTGCGCATAACTTGTTTTCTTTTTGGTATTAAGTGCTGTCTGTTTGTTAACAACCGTGTTACTTTATGGTATGTTGAATATAAATGATAATTCTCATGATTATAATAGTAGAGTAGGACTACCTTAGCGTATATCTGACGAACGTCTAGGACTTTAGATTCCTTGTACAAGCTCTCAGAAGAATACCGGTAGGGTTTTTTCTTGTGTTACTCACTTTTGGGCTTTAATTAGAGGATCGAGTGCTTGCAGCGAAGCACCACCCCAAGCTATGATTCCGTATGCTAGTAAGTTATGAGCTAATGCGAAATATATCGTTCGTTCGTAATTTACCTCTAAAAGTAAAACGGACAGCTGTTTTCGATATTTCGACTGGACTAATAGGTATTTTGATACGGTTTATCCGTATACGGTCAAATGAATTCGTGCGTTCACATTATATGGTTTGTTAATCAGTTTTACGGAATGTTTTGTAGCAGATGGACGTCGACGACAACATTGCGACTGCGATTTCTTTGTACAGGCGTAGATTACGAAAAAAATATAAAAGATTTTGGGTGCATCCGATTGTATCGCGGCGTTTAAATCTGGTCCTCTTATGTTTGAACTGAGAAGTGATAAAACGAAATTCTTCAATTATTTTTGAATTCCAATGTCAACATTTAACGAACTTCTAAGAAGATCGGAAGAAGATATCAAAAGATACGTTAATGAAAATCCTCGTCCAACCACCCGCCAAAGATTCCCGCGTACAGCGCTCGGGACAAAAAAACCTTCTCGATAATACATTGGATACTAAAACCAGGTATGGTTTGACTGTGATATGGAAAAATTGTTGTGAAATGTAACAATTGTTGCGAACAACAATTAATCTGAAGTGTAACAATTGTTGCAAACAAAAAAATGTTGTGAAATGTAATAATTGTTGCGAACAACAATTGTTGTAAAATGTAAAATCTATATATTTCCATTTTAATCCAAATGTGTATTTTATGGGGCAAGTCTGCTTTAATTACAGAAGCTAGTGATATTTTTTGTATTTACAAAACCCATTAAATTTAAAATTATATGTATTTTGACCGTAATTCAATATAACCTCGATAAATGTAATAAAACGAAATTCTCAGTTTATTCGTTTAATTTAGTATAAATACTTCAAGTATTCTGTATGCATACCATAGATTATTATTGCTTAACAATTTACCAAATACAAGATCACATTTTTTTTAAACTAAACAAGAAATAAAACTCATCTTTCTACTAGGTTCAACTAAGTTTACATTTTAAAATTATATTTATTCTAAATCTTCATAATAAAAAAATGCTCTAAAATTGTACAAAAACATATCAGGCTGTTTGGGTATCTATATTGAGTAACATAAAAACTATTATCAAATGCCTATAGTTTATAACAGATACCGAATTGTGAATTAATTATATTATTTTTAAAACCTGTATACAGTTCATTGCATTATATGAAATGATTTTTGAAATAGATGATGTTTCTTCAACTTATGGTACAATAGTTGCTATTAGTATATCAGGCTTTTCAGACAATTTCTACAACAGCAATCACACTTTGTGGGTTCTATAGTAGTAAGAAAAATATTTCAGGTTTAAATAAAGTACAATTAAGGCGTAAGTTGTAGTAGTAGTAGTAAACGGAGTGGGGGGCTTGTTTCCAACCCTCGATGTCACCTGAATCTATAACATCTTTTGTAACTACCCACTTTGTGGTTGGGTCAGTAGTCTGCTAGTAGGCCGGTACTACTTACCAATCCATACAGATCACTGACCTTCAAGTTGGGTAGATCACTCGGTTTGTGAAAGGCTCGTCCCAGTAAGCTGTGGTTTTTTTGCGGAGAGGCCTGGGCAGCGACTAACGATGTGTATGCTGTCTTCAGATTTTTAGACAAATATTCGGCAGTCCTTGCTCTCGGTTAAGCCAAGGCTCAATAGATGTGCTCTAAGGGTCGTGTGTCCGGTGAGCAGACCGATTGTAGTTTTACGGTTCTTCTTGCTCATGTCAAGTAGAGCCTTCGTTTTCTTTGGAAGTGAATACACAATCATGGCTTTTGCCTGGCGACATCCTTGGCTTTGTTTCCAGGATGCCCAAAATTCATACGCCATGCAGTCCCTGATGATTTTCTTAACTATAGCGAAGGGTACACCAACAACTGGCTCCATCGGGCATTCCAGTGTGCCCAGTTTTGCCAGTCTGTCGGCCTATTCGTTGCCGGGTATGCCTAGATGGTCCAGTATCCATATTAAGGAGATTTTGTTGCACGGGTTCTTAATAAGGTCGCTGACTCAAGGTTAGACGCCACCTTGGACGTTATCTTGAATTCTGTGTATATATGGCAACATCTGAATTAACACCGGGCTGATTCAGATTTAGGGGTGTTAAATTAGTTTTAAGTACCTAGAAATCAAATATCTCATGGTTTGCCGTTCAAATTTATAATATAATCATTCTATCCCTGTCTATTATGATTATCTTTTATAAAATACTGAAATTGCGAAAACACTACAAATAAACACGGATTTGGGGGTTAGCCCAAACAAGAATTATGTAGCCTAATGTTCTTCAGTCATGGTTATGAATTCTATTTAATCTGACAGTATCCCTGAGCGCACATAGACCAGACACTCGCCAAACTTATGGCGATCCGGTGTTATGAAAAAAATTACCCTTTTTGTCGGAATACTGGTTAGGTTAACGCAATGTCTCTTGTTATATATTACAAGACTGCTTTTAAGGTGAAATAGCGAGCGGCTAGGGACCCCTTACAACGTTGCGATATTAAATATATGAGGACCGACCCATTGACGCAGCACAGTATTATGACACTCAGTGTTTTAAATCGACATGTTTTTAATACCGTTATTATTGGTACTTTATGTTACCTACTCATCTAGAACCCGCATAGTTTAACTACTAACAAACAATCAATCATTCTTACAATTTTATCGTCTACCTCACATTACAGTCTCTAGAAATTCCACTTTGGTCACATGCTCGGATCATAAATATGTAGCTGAAGCAGCGGCGTTATCCTTATCGGTTACGGTGGTGATAATTTCGGTCTCAACCTCGAAATTCTGCTCTTTGCCGGAGTTATTCAGAGCACAGTGATGTATCTCCGGATCTCCGTATTGGCTGTGGTAGAAGTCTTCTCTCATAATATGGTTTAGGTTCGAGCAGCGGAAGAAAAGAATCTCTTGAAATGGTTTCCGGAAGTCTTTGTTCAAAGTGGCATAAATGATAGGATTTAGTAAACTGTTCGCATAGCCCAACCATAGAAAAAGACTCGAGAAAGACGCGGGGATCGCGTTTTGGTTCGTAAGAAATGGTCGCACCAGGGCCAGTACAAAGAAAGGCAACCAGCACACAATAAAAGCAGACATTATTATCCCTAACGTGGTTGAGGCTTTCCTCTCTTTCGCTAGTTGAAATCTCAGCTTTTTTTGATGCGGGGAACTGGTCGTTTGGACTACGTCCTTGGGGTAAGGACAGTGGCTCTTAGCTGTGAGGTTACGACTGAAAGAATTTCTGATTTTATCGGCTGTGGATATATTCTCTTCGTTCTTTCGACTCTTCACGCTGAGGTTGTCGTTGTTGTCGCTCTTCCTCAAGGAGTCTCCCAGCCTGTCTTCTCTGATTGGTCTAATGGGTGTAGTCGGTTGGTTCAGCATCGGGCATTGGGATTCGTTTGATTTTCGCTGGCCTGTCGAGAAGCATCGAGACATCGATGCGTTGCTTCTCTTCGCCGTGCCCTGAAAAAAAGAAAAGCAAAGTTATTTATTTATAATTGGATATCTGAGACGCAACAACGTGGAGATTTCGAGAGCCAAGCAGCTATCGTAGAAATCATCAAAATTGAAAATAACCGTAAAAAGGGCTCTCCAATTAAAGCTTCACCACAAATTTATTCATAGTTTAGTGTATCGATCCATAAATTCAATAAACTAATTACAAAAAATCCTTATCCTTATATTAAAAAAAAGTATACATGTTATAAACCTAGCTCGGAAAACAGGTTCACCTGTTTGTCATAATAATGATTTACCACCTTATTAGTAGTTAACATATGTTGAGATGGTACTATCGTTTGGTAATTCCTGACGAGAGGGCACATCTCATCTGTTACTTATAGTAATTAGTTATATTGTACCTTTCTTTATTTAATAATAATTTAGTGTATAGTGCCTGATAGTTTATTTATTTATTTATGGTAATATACATAATAGGCATTAGGTGTAACACACTTCATAGTTAATATTTATAATTAAACAAGAAATACAATTAAACACAGTTTTGTCACGCTAATATGTGATTATAGTCCAATGCCGCCTAACGAAGTAATACATTGTTCAAAGGCAAGAATTTTATACTTAGGCAAAATAAGGCCAAATGTCATAAATATTGGCAAAATGTTATATTTATTTAAAATCAGAAATATTCTTATACAAAAGTATTAAAAAAAACAGAAAAGTAAAGAATATAATCAGAATGTTATTTATTTATTTATATATTTGTTACAATTTAGTAGAGAGTTAACAGTGAGATCGTACATATATGATTTGTAGCTATTTATATAAGCAATAAGAAAATGAACACAACCCATACGATAATTCTAGACGAATGCCCAACTAGACCGAACAGCCTGTATCTGGGCATACGAAATATATAGCCTTTGTTTTTGAGTAGTACTGACGTTTGAGTAGTACTGACTAATAGACTACTTTCAATATTAACACTAAGATAATGGCATAAAATAGTACACATATTAATACAAATATATATGATAAAGGGTTAGTTACATACATACATATACACATACATATGTACATATAAATAAAAGTTTGCAAAATTTGAAGTATTTATAAAGAGTCACAGATAATAAAAAAATAATAAAAAATAAAGTAATAAAATAAATTGAAAAAATATATATTTAAAGAATAATAAAAGTCAAAAAAAGAAAGTTAAAATGAGCAGATAGTGGATAGTCCTTGGTATATTCTTGACGTTAAAGGCCTAAAGCATCCATGAAACCAGTAGTTTCCTAAATATTGATATACTGGGGCTGATATTTATGCCTGCATTTAAGATATTATATATGTTAGGCCCAAGATAAGCTAAAATTCTTTGGCCAAATGAATTATTCATTCAGGGAACCACAACGTAGTCACTAATGGCACGTCTTGTGTGTTTAGTTAGTTGAGATTTAATTTTTTCCTTAAGATCGAACTGACCTAAAATCATTTTCACATATAACATGCGCACTTCTAGAACATGTATTACCCTAAATGTGAGTTCTGATGCATATGTAAACGGTTTTCGTCAAATTATTTTGAACAACCCTTTTTGCGCTACAAGAATTGGTTGAAGAATCGTTTTCGCACATCCTTCCCAACCAATAATGCCGTAGCATTAAGCGACTCGCATTAGACAGAATATGACAATTTAATAGTATTTCGGTCCAATCTGTTACGGAGATCCCTAAACACGTAGCCAAGTTGTTCAGATTATTGTTATAGTTATTTATAATTATATGAAGATTTTCTGGTGCTTGTCCAGTTTTTGTAGCACTTAATGCATCCAATTTGGTCTTGTCAATATTTAATCGAATTAACTATAAAAATGAAATATTAATATAATACAAAATATCATTATGCTGCAAAGCGTACGCGAAAAATAATAATACAAAGAAGTGCCTGAAAGAAGATGATAATAATTGCTGTTAAGCAATTTTACATGAAAGGGTACAGCAAAAATTAATCAAGGCGAGTGATTTAAAACTTGGTATACCCTTTCGTATAGTCATTAAGGAATTTCGCATAAGATCTTCCGGTAAAATGTGGATTATAACATTTTAATTTTACCCGAAGAAACTTTGGGGATGGAGCACCAAAGGGTTTTTGTGTAAACAAGGATAAACAAGGGTTTCTTGGTTTAAACAAAGTACGGAAACGTCATCGAGTGGTGTGGATTTGCGTACGCACATTGTATAGTGACTAATTGCTGCACGTGTGCTAGAAAAAAGAGCTATGAAAGTGGCTATGCGTTGGTGTGAACAAGTAAATATTATTATATAATATAAAAAAAATTATAAAAAACACGACTGCGATTACAGAAAGTGAACTATTGTATTTATAATTATTTTTATTACGGATTTTTATGAAATACATGTGGTTTATGTATTTATCCATATAGATACATGTATATTTCCGGAATAAACTCAATCAGACTTTTTATTTGACACTAAACACGATAGATTTATGTTAAATTATTGACATTTGTATATTTAGACATTTAGACAAATACTCACTTGATATTTGAACAGATAAGGTACTCTATGATACTCGGGATGATATAACGGTTCTAACAATATCACACACTTCTAAATCGGTTTAAGCGTTAGGAAGTTATGGTGGAATTAAAAAACGTAAAACATACATAGATGAACCTTGAACACATTACAATCCTTTTTGTTGGCCAGTCGTGTAAAAAGAGACAGCCTAGCATATGCCTGGGGAAAAGAGCTCCAGTTTCGAAAAAATCGTCGTAAATATTAGTGTGGCAAGAATTTAGTTTAAAAATCAATAATTTGGAAAAACATTACATGTATACATTGTTTTTAAAAAAAAGTTAACCAGCGTTTTTGAATATGAGTGCCTTATTCCAAGGTGTTTTTCTTTTTTGTATTTATTTGAAGTAAATTGATTTTGATCATTGCCATATATTGAGATAAAAGGGATACACATTGCTCGCGTACACAATATTTAAAAATATGGGGATAGTGACGGTCGTCTCTGAAAATGTTTTTTAACATCTGTTTTTTTAATCTTTTTTAACATTAAAGATTATAATAAATAATCTATATTGATTACTTTGTTCATGAAAAAAATATTTAACAACTGAACTTTAACCGCGTTTTTCTCAAAACGTCTTTTTTCAAGTTACTGTGTTTTTATTTACGACGGTAATATAGAACCCATCCAAATAAATTAAAAAGTCTTTGAAGTCCAATCTTTTTTACTTCATTCGGTAATGATACAATATATTCATAAAATAAAAAAGTATATTCATAAAATACAGTGTAGTAGCGTCAACGTCCATCTTGCTAGAACTTCAAGGAAAATTAACGCCAATTTTATTGCCAAGAATGGGCACTGACGTTGACCACTCAAGTGTGGCCACAAAATTTAACGCATTAATAATTTATCGCGATGATGGGTATTGACATTTTTCGTTAGTGTGGCCCCAGCATAAGGATTTCTCCTCATGCACTATAATTCGTCCTGTCAAGGACATCTAACAGAGACATTTGCTCATATTTACTATTTCATCCTATAGAGCCTCCATTACCTCTCACATACAATTATCCCCATATATGCCATCTACCACTCAACGGCACGTGCCCGGCATTCTTTCGAAATACTACAAATCTATAAACGAAAACTAGTTCTCTAGACGTCACAAGCGGATATGCCATTGCCCACTAAAATGGCTGAATACATCTCCCGGAAGCCGACCGCTACCGCCAACGGAAACACAACATTGTAAACCCAAAGTAGAACAATGAAGAACGTCCCTATAAAAGCCGGATATTACCCACCTACAGGCAGACATTCATAATCATCAGACCCATCGAGTCGTCTCGCTGGCTTATTATCTAGTAACTTTTACTTGAATAATGGCTGTAATCATTGCTTCAAATAAATAAAAATATATTTGTTTTAATAAATAATTGTGATGAAACAACCCTTTGTTATAATTATTGATTATTTTATGATTAAATATTTTATTGGCTGTTATTTGAATACTCACCTACTATTTTTTTATTGATATTGTTGCCATTTGTACCCCTGGCTATAATTCGTTTAATTGGTATTTTATTTTAACAATTTTTTTATTATTTTTATATTGGTTCTTTCGGGTAATGAATTGTTTGATTTGTTATTTTAATTGTTTCTTCTTCTGAAAATTATGTCTCAACCTCAATAAGCATACGTCTGTGGCATAACCTCTTTGATCGTTTTAATATCCGGAACGCAATAACTTGAGGCGAAGCAAAATTTAAGTGATTTCCAGTTCGATAAGTGTGTTATTGAAGATAAATTGAAAACAGTCTGACATATCAATTTATGTAAGTATACGATTTAAAATGTCAAACTTTCTTCATTTATATTGATAAAATTGTGATCACGAGATATCCAGCAGTAAACGCTCTCATCTCTTTTACAACTCCTTCCTTTGCAGATGATACGCAGTTGATGCTTATTATAGATCCCGACTGGCCTACCTCTGCTGAGAGCCATAATAACACAAATATTTAGAGCTGTTAACCGCTACGAGCAAACCTGCCACCCTAGGAAGGTATAATGATATTGAACATTCTTTCAACTGTGGGGGGAAGTAGAGACTTGAGGTCGAAACAGTCACCGTCTAACTACGCCAAAAAACCCGCGAGAGTCCAACGTCTTACCACGTGGCAGTGAAAAGTGAAAACATTATGCCGACCTCGCGCCCTCACTACTAGATTTGGCCGGAATGCTCCGTCCTCCAGTCTGGTCACGGATTCAAGATCGCTTGCGCGGCCTCTTCCTGGCGTGAGCGGTAATTCAGTTCGAATTTATCGCGGACCGTGGCATCATTTGCCTGTCACATGGGATCGCGTGATCAACGAGTCGTTTCAAAAGTAGCTGACATTAGGCCAACAATCACCCCCGCTGCTTAGGAAATATATAAGTTCATTTCCAGAACCTTCCCCATCGGCTATTCGTCGTAGTGCACAGTCGATAGGCTGATGCCGCACGCTGCGCACGGTAGCGAACGGTTTCGTGCAGCTTGGGTCATAAGATCCACTGTGTTTCTAGGGTCGGCCCAACTCACGATTCAGCTCATATTCAGTAGCCTCCTCGAGTTAGGGACTACTCCGGGTAGGACTTTCGCGTATCAGGCCTCACGACTGGTGGATCGGTTTCCCCTGGCGGATTGCCCTCCGGCGGTACTGGATGGTTTGCGCACCGTGCGGCCTTAACCAATCGGCTGTGCACTCTGACTAATTACTGAAGGAGTGTGGAGCCAATGGAAATATACTGTCATCTAAGCAGCGGGGGTGGATATTGACCTGTTGTCATGCCACTCTTGAAACGACCTATTGGCCACCCGATTCCGAGTGGTATAACGGGCAAAGGACGCCCAGGTCCGCGTTGAATTTATACTCAATTACCGCTGTAATACAACCAGATAGCGGCCGCGCAAGCGACTTCGGACCCGTAACCAGTCGGGAGGCGGGAGGTATATTGGTAGTTTATTCCTGACCTGGAAGGTCAGGTCAGGGGTCTCACCTCACGGGAGACAGATCGATCATTATCGTTAAAAATTATGGGGTGACGGGTTCGCCCGTTGTAGTCGACACCTCCAAGTGTGGTACAAGGACATCACCAAGGGAAACTGATCCACCATGCCATGGCAGGGAAAACAGAGTACTTAAATGGTTCGACCTGTTGCAGGGGACGCGTCGACGTCGAACTGGACAGAAGTCAAACCGGGAGTTGAGCCGATCAGAAATAGCGAGCAGGTCTTAATGGTTTAACTTCCTAGGAATGCTTAACTCCCATTGATACATATCAAGGAAGTTTATTCAGCTTATAAAATCAACATGAATTATTTATTAATTCAACTAAGACTTTTTTTCTACTCGTTTGTGCTAAGTCAGCCAGAAGATAAACCACTCCAAACGGATCCCTTGATAGCCCTGTTGTACAAATAGCTCGGTTGCTTACAAATAGCTCAGTTGCTAAAAATATACAACTTTTAGAACTTAAGTAGCCAGTTAAAGTGCGGCCGTTATCTATGAGTCAGCAATAATGTCCACTGTCCAGGCAAGGAAGGGTGATTCGTAAGGATGACACGGAATGTTAAAATAAAAACGCTCAAAAGAATTTTGGAAATTTGCTGGACGGTAGATTTGTATCGTCCCTAAATCCTCTGCGCTCACCTTATATTTTTAATAATTACATTTTTAGCATTTAATTTTGTGACGCAGCCAAGTGTAGAAATGCCTATCCACTGGAGTAGTTGATTGTATTATATTGTATAATCAGGAACATACACCGCAGAAGAAGAGACATTATGAATGGTCCACCGTTAGTGGCATTACTCTGAACGTTTATCTTGACGCCCAGTTGAAAGTTGCGTGTCATGTTCCGCTGTTTAGGTCCCGCCTGCAATCTGTGGCCGTACTCGGAAACATCTGCCGACTTTTTCCCGCCCTCCGCGTCGCTAAACTTTATGCCGAAGACACGTTTCACCGACAGGCTATTATTACTTCGCTTCGCCGACATAATTTATCTTGCCGACCGGACAATGAGACAGCACTCGCAACTAGGGCCCTGGGGAAACGATTTTACACGCGCTAAGGCTGTCCCTTTGTCGCCGGGGCGGTAGGCAACACGCAACGAGGGAAATTTCACAACTAGTTACTGAGCATTCTTAAAATATCCTTATTCCACCATATGGGTATTTTGTAAAGGGTCGAAAAACTTGTGACAGGTAAGACACTTTAAAAAAAAACGGGTTTTTTCACTCCAAGTATTTCCCGATAAGTAGACAAGCCCCCCGCCAATCCCCCTTCCCCCCACTTCGCGACAACCACCAATTCGTAGTATAATTATAGTATTTTCCGTGGTATTAAAATGGTATTTTCCCAAAAAAAAATATACGTGTATTTTTCCAGAAATGGCGGAAATATGGCGGATTTAAAATATTACTTTTTTTATATTTTTTTATTTGTTGAGTGTGGCTTTTCTAAGGTCTTTATGAGCATTGTAACACTGCGACCATTGCTGATCTATTGTGTTCGCCACCTACTATAGTTCTGCGCTAAGCCTCGTGTCATTTAAGAACCGCAACAGGCTTTTGGCGCCAGATTGTTTTACCTCCTCAGGTTGGAGGTAATGACCACCCAAGTGGGTGTATCTTTTACGCATCAGCGGGCCACACTCGCACATGAGGTGCAGGGGAGTTTCCTCTGCCCCTTGGCAGAACCTGCACATTTTTGTGTCTCGGAGCTTGAGGTTGAACATGTGTTTGTTCAGGCCACAGTGACCCGTGAGCGCCCTCACCAGTATGCGAAGATTGTTCCTATTTAGCGATAGCCTCACGGGCCGTCTTACGGTCGTAAGCCTTAATTAGCGCTTTGGAATGATTCAACCCTGGCGTGTTGTTCCAGTGGTTGACGAATTGTTCTAAACATATTTGTTTGAGCATAAACCTAATGATTTAAAAATCTTCTCCAAACGATAGCGATACCATTGATTATAAAGCGTATTAGATTGCCAATGGCTCACTACGATATGGGAACTAGTATTTTACTACGAAACGCAAAATGCAGATGGCGCTTATGTTTCTAAAATAGATTATTATGTTCAATTTGGCAACTTCCGTGGTATATGCGCACTGTAGATAGCGCTCTAAGAACGCCTACATGGTATAAAATATTAAAATCTTATTATTTTGATATTATTTACATCCCTATGTAAATAATATTAACATCATTAAAATTGTGTTTAAAAATGTTGCTTAAAAATTGTATTTAAAAATGTTGTTTAAAAATTGACATCCTTATATCGATTTATAATTTAGTATACAGATTTCAATATGTAATAATTTTGCATTTTATTATTATAGAATGCCATTTATTGATGGCATTCTAACCTATAAAAAATGGGGATAGATGGCATTAATAATTTAATGTTGTTATTGTCATCGCTGGTTAAATTATTGGGTGTTTAGAATTAATCTGTCCTTTATAAAAAAAACTATTTTTATTGTCAATGCTGTTAAAGATGGCCAAATAAATTGCCGTTTATTTCGACTACAACGCTAATAGCACCACCTACATTTAGATGGTAAAAAATGGTTTCCAAAATGTGTTATAGGATTGAGCAATTCTAACACACTACATAACCAATGGTGATACCTTTCTGCCCTAGATTCCCGGGACTACCTTATCCATCACACCTCGTAACGGAGTTTTCGGTCCAGTAATTTTATTTCACCCTCTGTTGCGTATCAGTTAAGGCAATTAAGCTGTTGATTGTCGAAATTACGCGTATTTCGCGTATTCCGGAGAGAGAGAGAGGCGCCGTAAAAGGGTTTCAGTCGAAAACTGAAATGTCCGCTAATCCTGACCAATCCAATTACAAGCCTAACGCGATTCTCGCGCCGTTCATTATTAATTTTACCATCGCTTTGATTCGCCTTTTTTCCGATTGACTCATTTTCATTTCCACTGCGACTCAGAGGCATACTTGTTTCATAGTGATTCGTAGTGTTGGATCTGTGAGGGTCCACCCCTCACTAGACTCCAGGTTATTCGGTGTGAGGTGGTGGTGTCAACTTGCGGGTTATCTCCGTATTAAAATTCGATTTAAAGTGTATCGGAAGGTTTTTATTGAGAGTTCTATATTGCCTGTTTGTAACGCTTCTCGAATAGGTTATATTGACGCCAATGTATTGACTATCTGCCTGAAGTTACGAGGGTGTATGGATAAGGATTGTATTTGTGCTCCTAGTATCTCGTACTGGGCACTGCTCGAGTCTGTGGGAATGCAGACTTTTGTAGATACATTTTAATTATTAATAAGACCAATGATTATTTATTTTAAAATTATTTTTTAATACTAGCTGACCCGTGCCCACTTCGTTGGGCGGTAAAACTTTTTACTTGTGATGTAATTATGAGTGTGGTTCGGTTAGTACTGAGTGCTATGATTTATTTCCTGACTGCCAAAAGAAGGGTTATATTTTTACTGCATATTTTACTGCATATATTTTTACTGCATATATATTTGTATGCCAATTTTACTATATTAACGTTTTTGTAAGTGTCTTTATATGAGTGTCTTATTTGTGAGTGTCTTATCTCTTTAACCATTAATGCAGTAAAAGGGAAATTATATGCAGTAAAAGGGAAAAGTCTTTTTTTTAAACACTTGAGATGATAAATTTACTTATTTTGATATGAATTCATAATTGTTGATAATATGACCAATAAACATGACCTAACGATTTAAATTATTTTTTTAATATAAAAAACTACTTTTTTGACCTAAATATAAAATTTAAACATATGCTGTCGCTGACTTTTTTGTAGGCCTTACCAAGCTCTACAACTTTTCTCTAAAACTTAATCATATATCTCTCATCGTTAAGGCAGCGTTAGTTAGAAACCTTTTCGTTCGACCGTTTTTTCTCCGACTTACTTTGCAAATCCGACTACCACGGAAAAGTCTATTCAATTATCGGATTAATATATAGCCTATGATACTCAAAAATAACGTGGCTTTCTATTGGTAAAAGTATTTTCAAAATCGGTTCAGTAGATCCAGAGATTACTTCCTACAACCTCACAAACTTTACCTCTTTATAATATTTATTTTATTTTTATTTATTTTATTAATTTTAGGAATCTTACAGCTAGGTATACGGTTATTACAAATTAATATGTATATAAGGCCAATTACAAGGTTCCACAAGTAAAAATGTATGAATAGATATATAAAAGGGGGAGGAAAAAAAAATAATATTGGTATAGATAATACCGTATACGCGTGTTTTCAGTGGCATTTATGGTGATGTGTTTATTATTGAACTATGGAATTCCAGATGGTCAGATACTTGCTCTAATAGTACCTCGTTCTAGCTTGTCTCGATTTGTATTTTTTGTGGTGGCGCGCAATGGTGAAAATAAAACACACTTTAAATGATTGCTGTGACGCGGTCGGCTTATATAGGTGGATCGTTGACGTCATGTATGTGATAATTTTCCAATATATTATTAGAACAC
Organism: Micropterix aruncella; assembly: GCA_944548615.1. Classification (NCBI taxonomy): domain Eukaryota; kingdom Metazoa; phylum Arthropoda; class Insecta; order Lepidoptera; family Micropterigidae; genus Micropterix; species Micropterix aruncella. The sequence continues at coordinate 21,632,140 of OX155971.1, forward strand.
ACAATTTCCATATCGCTAATTATTATTCTATCATGTTTTATAAACATATAGAATTATTATGTAACCGTTCTTGTTAATAATAGGTAATATTTTGTAAAACTTTATATACTGCATATATTTACTTAATTTATTGAATTCCATTGAATTCCATTAACGTACTTTGTAGCTGTGCTGAGTTAACTGTTAAAATAAATTAAAAGTTTTAAAAAAACCACTAAAAACACACTTTTAATCGTCTTCCACGACTATGATACGATATTCCACCATGGAATGCCAGTTCCTGTCTTTCGGCTTCATCATCAGACCTCGAAACTTAATCGTAGTCAAAGTTCATTACAAGACCTTTCTAACAAGTCCAAAGACGGCTATGATAAGATGTTCCATCATGAAGTTCCAGTTCATATCTTCCTACTCCATCATCAGACCAGTTCGACAGTACCATATTATTGTATTGTCATCAGAACTACATACAGCTGCCAATTTTCATGACGCTACGATCCTTGGAAGATGGTTAAATTAATTACCTTAGATTCCATTACATAGTTAGTTACATACAGGTCGACCTAATAAAAGCGTGTTAATATCCACTTTCGGCTCAGCCGAACATAGCGTATTTGGGGCACAAAGCGTCCGCATCGTGAAGCAGTGTGAACGATGTTAATTCAAGCTCGCGATAACGCAAACAACCCCCTAAGCAGTTTATAAATGTGACAGATTACCAGCCAATCTCTTCTTGCACTTAGTGAGATGTCACCAACCATTACTCGAAAAAATAAGGTAAGGTTCAGGAAATGTTAATATTCATACTGCTTGAGATAATAAAGCGTTTCTGCCTTTCAACCTTTAGCATGGATAGGTAACCGATTTCATAAAAAACCTTTATTGCTTCAACGACGTTTAATCTGCTCCTAATAAGGGATTTGAAAAGAAGTCACATGAGAAATATGTTATTAAAGTCTCATATTCTCAATACAAAACATATTCTTTCATATGTTTTTGTACAGTATGGGTAAACTCTGCAGTCACTATGTTCGCCTGCGAGAACGCGTTTAGAAACTGCGCCAAAAAATGTTTTATTTGGAGTTTTAACAAAATTTCCGGGTGTTATTTGTGTTTCATCTAGCAAAGTATTCCATGTTGTTATTATTACTCATTCGTTATTGAGGGTTTATCTAGTTATGAATTGGTTGTATTTCCTTTTAATTGCCAAAAAAAATTGAGGATAGAAGATGATGGCCATTATTTAGTGTCGAAAAAAATCGTGCACGGTTTAATCCCAACCCCCTTCGCCCCTTCGGACAAAGCGGGCATTCGTGATAGTTTGGTAATTTGCCTCATATTTTTCTGTTTTTAGCGGTTTGGCATGTTTTACGAAACATTATTAAATATTATAAATAGGATAGAAACGAATTTACCGCGTGAAATTTGTAGCACCCGATGTTTCAGTGACGTTGCAGCCGCCGTTGTCTAGGGTAGACTGAAAGAGCTGTTAATCCGTTGTTCCGCGGATAGGCCGCATACCGCTGCCGCCACTGCGTGACAGATTGAATAAGTAAGATGCTAAAGTAATTATGTCAAATAACCGCGATAGTTTCCAATATCATTACAAATTACAAATTATTTATTGATTTCAAATTGTGAGTAGATTCAATATACAAAAGTCTTAACCTAACTAGGCTGCCGCCTGTTCCAAGGTAGACAATTTATTTTAATTATCCTAAGAAATCTATAATACTATATTTATATAAATAAACAAAATCATACATAATGTAACAGAAATATTTTAATTACCTAATTAAAAATTCGTAAGAAAATGTCATGAAAATTGTCAGTAACCTATTATTTTATTTTAAAACATGATAAAAATTAATATATATTTATATATGTATTAATAAGTATTAATGTGTATTAATAATAGGTATACAAAATAAATTCACAAAAATAAAAATAAAGTTACATTTAGAAATCATCAATTTATATTACTATAATACTATTATGTTTTTATTATAATAATCATAATCATAATAATAACTACTTCAGTTCGTAACTTTATAGTATGAAGATGTCTCCGATTAAGGGAATTCAGATGTAGAGTACTTGTAATTGGGCCACATTTTGATTTTGTCTTAATTCTGTCTTGATTTTGTATACTTTTTTTTAATTTTTTGCACACATTTTGCTACGTTTACTAGGGTTTAACGTTAAATAGGTTAAGAATATTTTCCTGCAAATTATTCTTAGATTGTTGAAAATAACAGAGAATCTGGGCAGTCCATCTTGACCATTTTAATTTCCTCATTTTATTGTTAAGTTTCGTTAATGGATTAAGACTATTTATTCCGACTATTAGAGCCAAAAAAATAGGTGAATAACCTTAGGTACCAACACGATTATTAACGCCTCGTTCTTAACGACACGTTTATCAAATGAGGTTTCGTCGACGACAAGTTGTTCGAAGAAATAGGATCGTGAAAGCAGTTTTACAACTGTCTATAAATCCGCCTACAAAAATTTCAAATGTTGTTCCTTGTTGTCAGAATTTGGGACGGGTGTTCAGATCTATCCCTGCAACTTTACAGCCACTTTCGATCCGAGCTGCAGCGGGGGCTTCCGCTCAACCAATCGTCATGAAAATTGGTATACATAGACATTTGAGAACGCATATTGTTTTCTCGCTATTAACTTTATTATAACTTACCACCAGATGGCACAGCAGCACATCAACTATACCGCCTAACCGATCGCCACGAAAATTGATATTCATAGACATTCGAGTACGTATAGTATCTTCGCGCCATTATCTTTATTGCAACTCGCCACCAGTTGGCGCTGCAGCTTATCAACTTCTACACCGTTTAACCGATCGCTACGAATTATTGTTTATTCCAAGTTTAGTATTCCAAGTTAACCTGGAAGAACCAACTAAATGAACTTACATCACGCACTCGAAAGTTAGTATACGTCTTTCGTGAGCTACGTAATATTCTGGCAAAACCGACGTTAAAAATTGTGTACATGGCCAGAGCGTATGGATGCACGGTGTCATTGCTTGGGGGGCCTGTACTAAACTAGTACTTGAACCACTGGTTAAAGCCCAGAAATTATTATTGAGACAATCACCTCTATATTACAAAAGAGGGGATTCGCGCTTGTGGATTCTATTCTGCGGTTAAAAAAATAGAAAAATAACAAAATAATAAAATAAATAATAATAATAATAATGATTATAAATTAAAATAGAAATAATTTTAATATATATATATATATATAAATATATATATATATATATATATATATATATATATATATATATATATATATATATATATATATATATATATATATATATATATATATATATATATATATATATATATATATATATATATATATATATATATATATATATATATATATATATATATATATATATATATATATATATATATATATATATATATATATATATATATATATATATATATATATATATATATATATATATATATATATATATATATATATATATACATATGATAAGGTTTGTAAAGAAATCCGTTTATAGGATGATGTTTTTATTTAAAATAAAATTAGTAAAAGCTACTTAAAAAGTAGCGAAGGAAATCCCAGCTTGTATTGGGAAATGCTTATGTTTGAATGAGATATACTTACGGATGTGCACGACTTTTCGACGGTGCAATGTAAGTTTAAAGGTCCTTTTGCAGTCGACTAACGCTCACTACTCATCCATATATCTCATAAATAGGGCTTATCCTTATGCAACACAAAATGCCTTCAATTGAGACGAATTAAGCGAAAAAATAAAAAATTAAACTATTGATCACTTCGGCAAAGCCGTTTTCCAAATGAAAGTGACATTACGAAATAATTCAAATTTCGAATGCCACCAACATTTAAAATATGATACAATTGGCTGAGTTTGTTATCAACGAGCCATTAAATCGAAATAAAAATAAAAAAAACCTCCATATGGTCAATGAAATGAAAGAAGAAACTTCAATCTTAATTTCTGGCAGAGGAGTTTATAAAAAAGATTGTATAATGTTATCAAAATAGGGTAAACCCTATATAAAATTGTATAATATTAAAAAATTGTAAAGAAATATTGTAGAAAACAGTATAATATTGTTATATTTGATAAGGTTTGTAAAGAAATCCGTTTATAGGATGATGTTTTTATTTAAAATAAAATTAGTAAAAGCTACTTAAAAAGTAGCGAAGGAAATCCCAGCTTGTATTGGGAAATGCTTATGTTTGAATGAGATATACTTACGGATGTGCACGACTTTCGACGGTGCAATGTAAGTTTAAAGGTCCTTTTGCAGTCGACTAACGATCACTATTCATCCATATATCTCATAAATGGGGCTTATCCTTATGCAACACAAAATGCCTTCAATTGAGACGAATTAAGCGAAAAAATAAAAAATTAAACTATTGATCACTTCGGCAAAGCCGTTTTCCAAATGAAAGTGACATTACGAAATAATTCAAATTTCAAATGCCACCAACATTTAAAATATGATACAATTGGCTGAGTTTGTTATCATCCTATATATATATATATATATATATATATATATATATATATATATATATATATATATATATATATATATATATATATATATATATATATATATATATATATATATATATATATATATATATATATATATATATATATATATATATATATATATATATATATATATTATTTTTTCAAATTGAAATTATGTTTATTACTAAATAAATGAAATGATAAAATAATGAAAGGGCACTTATCTGGTCTGTGGTGACCAGGAGTGACTCCACGCCTTATTCTTCTCTTCCTTCAGCGCTTGAAGGAAGAGAAGAATAAGGCGTGGAGTCACTCCTGGTCACCACAGACCAGATAAGTGCCCTTTCATTATTTTATCATTTCATTTATTTAGTAATAAACATAATTTCAATTTGAAAAAATAATAATTTACACATTTACAATCAAATATTATATATATATATATATATATATATATATATATATATATATATATATATATATATATATATATATATATATATATATATATATATATATATATATATATATATATATATATATATATATATATATATATATATATATATATATATATATATATATATATATATATATATATATATATATATATATATATATATATATATATATATATATATATATATATATATATATTTTAGATCTTTCCTGACACAACCGTGGCGGGCTCGGCTGCTCTTTGTTTAGCATAATAGAAAGACATTTGCGTTTAATGTATGCGCTATGTAACCTGGGATCAGACAGATGTATCATGCGTAAGCATACGACGGCATTCTATAAATTGTCATTTTATTTTCTGTTGTGCTCATGAATTTGAACGTATATGTATATGTAAAATAAATAAAAAATAAAATAAATAAACCCTTTATCATATATATTTGTATTAATATGTGTACTATTTTTTGCCATTATCTAAGTGTTAGTATTGAAAGTAGTATATTACTCAGTACTACTCAAACGTCAGTACTACTCAAAAACAAAGGCTATATATTTCGTATGGCCAGATACAGGCTGTTCGGTCTAATTGGGCATTCGTTTAGAGTCTAGAATGATCGTATGGGTTGTGTTCATTTCCTTATTGCTTATATAAATAGTTACAAATTATATCAGTACGATCACACTGTTAACTCTCTACCGGGAGTTAATGGGCCCATTGGGAGCTAATGGGCCCATGATGAGGTGGCCACAATGACCCATGTGTTCAGGGTCGGTCACACTCACGGGTCAACACCCATCCGATGGCCTCCACGCATGGGGTGCGAGCCTGGGTAGGACACTGGGTCAACCAGTCTCCCCTGGGAATCAATCCTCTGGCGCTCCTGGACGGTCTGCGCACCGAGCGGCACAAGCCAATCGACTGTGCTCTCCGACTAACAATCGGGGGAGTCTGGGAACTGTATTGTTTCCTATAGAGCGGGGGTAGTTGTCTACCTCACGGCGACTGCCCTTGAAATGGCCATTGGCCATCCGATCCCGGTTCAGAGTCGGGCAAAGGACGCCTTGGTCCGCGACAGATTCGGTGCACTCCGTTTCACCGCTTCGTAAGGGAGAGGACCGCGCAAGCGACCTCGAACTCGGAACCAATCGAGAGACCGGAGAAATCTGGTCACAATTGGAAGTGAGGGCGCGAGTATCTCGAGCCCGCCGGCTTTATTCCTGGCTCACTCGCGGTAAGGCGTTGGACTCTCACGGGTTGTGACGTAGCTGGACGTAGGATTGTACTGTCCAAAGTCTTCTACGTTCACTGCAGGGCGACAGAACGACTAATCGTTAAAACGTCCCTGTGGTGACGGGCTCGCCCGTTGTAGTCGACACCGCAAGATGTTAACTCTCTACCAAGTTGTAACAAATAAATAAATAAATAAATAAATTTGTTATACATAAACATTTTAGCACCCGTAATATTTTCGCTCTATTCACTTTATTGTAACTCACCTAGGTAGCGCTGCAGCACATCAACTTATATACCGTTCTACCGATCGCTATGAAAATTTGTATACATAGGTATTTGAGACTGGATATAACACGGGCAATGCCGGGTAATACCACTAGTATAATATAATAGTAACTAAAATATAATAGGTATGCTATACCGCGGTCCCCCCGGTTGAAAATCGACATGGTTTTGTAAATACATTCGTCTGTCATTAAGACGTAGTCAGCCGTATATACAAGTTGTTCGAATAAGAGCGATCGTAACAAGCTGAGTTTTCGGTTTTCATAAATCCGACTTGAAAAATCCCAAACGCTGTTCCTTTTCGTCATATTTTTTTTACGGGTGTTCAGATCCGTCCTTGCAACTTTATCGGCATTTCGCAACTTTACGCATGAATCACTTTCGATCCGAGCGGCGGCGGGCGCTAAGTTGTCAAGTTATTTTGATAAATTGGCTGTGGCCGCTTACAAATAATATCGAGCCCTACAAACGGGGGCGGCGTAGCGCTTGACGGCATAACGTGATCTTTCGCGCGATGCGAAAAGTTTCGACTTATAACAATAGCTGTCACGACATTTACTAATACAGGTAGACAGGCAGATATATGAAGCGTTCTACATTGTAAAATTTCGGATTTAAATTTGAAAGAACCACCAGAAAAAGGACCAGAAAAAGAACAGCATATTTATTAGGATAAATGCATGAGGACGCCATACGAAGATATACTAAACTAAGCGATAAATGGGGGTGTCTAACACAACGGGCGAACCAGTCACCCCAGGGAGTTTAAACAACATTAGATCGTTCTATCTGCAATGAAGTGAAGACCCCTTCTGTTAGTAGCTAAGGGGCCTTTTCTGAGTTGGCCACGAAGACCCATTCTGTTCAGGGTTGGTCACACTCACGGGTCAACACCCATGCAGTTCGAGCCTGGGTAGGACTCTGGCCTTATGGTTGGTTTCTCTTAGGAATCAACCTTCTGGCGCTCCTGGACGGTCTGCGCTCCGTGCGGCATAAGCCAATCGATTGCGCACTCTGACTAACAGTCGGGGGAGTCTGGAAGTAGTACTGTTTCCTATAGAGCGGGGGTGGTTGCGGACTTTACGGCGACTGCTCTTGAAACGACCATCGGCTGCCCGATCCTGGGTGAACAGCCGGGCAAAGGATGCCGTGCTCCGCGATAGATTTGGTATACACCGTTTCACCGCTTCGTAAGGGAGAGGACCACGCAAGCGACCTCCAACTCGTAACCAATCGAGAGACTGGAGTAATCTGGTCGCAATTGGAAGTAAGGGCGTGAGTGTAAGCCCGCTGGGTAACACTCCTGGCTATCTCGCGGTTAAGGCATTAGCCTCTTACGGGTTTGTGGCGGAGCTTGACGGTGGACTGTTTTGTCCAAGTCTTCTGCGCTCACTCCAGGGAGATAGAACGACTAATCGTTAAAACTTCCTGAGGTGACGGCCTCGCCCGTTGTAGTTGACAACTCTAGTTGCTTTTAGTAGATTATTGTGTCCTTAAGACTTTGATGCTCATCTCAATGTGACAACGAAAGATAACAACGATTGTTATAACAGCCTGAGATGGCGGGTTCGCCTTCAGACTCAACCAAATCAAGTGGCTTATTATTTTAAGTATTTTCCATGCGGCTTTGGCTGGAGCAATTCCCGTTTGTTTACTATGAAAATGTTTTCTTTTTTTTTACCCGAGTGAGGCTTTCATTCTCTTTCCCTCACTCCCACTAAAAATCATTTTTCTTTTCGTTTTAGCTACTGCAAAAACAAACATCGGATAAATGTTACGGGAGAGAAAGAGAGAGAGAGATAGAAAGGTAGCTTTCCAGTGTCTATTAAACGAAAATTGCCGCGGGCGTTCGAAGCGATATGAACTGTTATCTTTGATTGTTATACTAGAGCGACGAGAATCTCGTAGCTCTGGCGATAGGATACTCAACCTGTATTGTAACAGACGATGAAAATGATGGATCGTGTTTCGCTTATGAGAAAAAACAACATGCTAAGGATTGTTACAATAAAACGGGAGTTAATGGGCCCCTGCTGAGTTGGCCACGAAGACCCATTCTGTTCAGGACTGGTCACACTCACGGGTCAACACCTATCCGACGGCCTCCACGCATGAAGTGCGAGACTGGGTAGGACTCTGGCCTTTTGGTCAGTTTCTCCTGGGAATCAACCTTCTGGCGCTCCTGGACGGTCTGCGCACCGTGCGGCGTAAGCCTATCGACTGTGCACTCTGACTAACATATTGAGATGTCAACCACAACGGGCGAACCCGTCACCGCAGGACGTTTTAACGATTCATCGTTCTATCGACCGTGCAGTGAGCGTAGAAGACTTTGGACATTACAAATCCGACGTCTAGCTACGCCACAACCCGTTAGAAGCCAACGCCTTACCGCGAGATAGCCAGGAATGCTACCTGGCGGGTGACACTCGCGCCCTTGCTACCAATTGTGACCAGATTTGTCCGGTCTCTCGATTGGTTCCGAGTTCGAGGTCGCTTGCGAGGTCCTCTCCCTTACGAAGCGGTGAAACGGAGAATACTGAATCTATCGCGGACCATGGCGTCCTTTGCCCGGCTGTTCACCCGGGATCGGAAAGCCAATGGTCATTTCAAGAGCAGTCGCCGTAAGGTACGCAACCACCCCCGCTCTATAGGAAACAATACAGCTTCCAGACTCCCCCGACTGTTAGTCGGAGTGCACAATCGATTGGCTTGCGCCGCACGGTGCGCAGACCGTCCAGGAGCGCCAGAGGTTTGATTCCCAGGGGAAACTGACCAACTCTGACTAAAAGTCGGGGGAGTCTGGAAGCAGTACTGTTTCCTATAATAATAGAGCGGGGGTGGTTGCTAACAGTGTCGGCCCGCCAGGTAACATTCCTGGCTATCTCGCGGTTAAGGCGTTGGCCTCTTACGGGCATGTGGCGTAGCCAGACGGTGGACTGTTTTGTCCCGAAGTCTTCTGCGCTCACTTCTAGGGAGATAGAACGACTAATCGTTAAAACTTCCTGAGGTGACGGGCTCGCGCACTGTAGTCGACAACCAAAGTTGTTACAATAAAACACAATACGATACAATACAATTTATTTTACTCCAGTAGGTAGACATTCTTAGTGATTAAGGAAAATTAACTATCGCGATAGTTAAGACTATATTATTTTTTTATTTATAACATACAAGAAAAAAATACAAGGACATTCATACTGTTGTACATGAGGAATAATTAAAAACAAACATTATTTTAGCGAAAAATATCCGAATGAGGCGAAATCGCATAACCAACAAGACCTAGAAGGTCTGTCTCTGGCTGTGCTGTGTTATACCAACTGTATGTTTGTAACTCGTGAACTGACGAAGGTGATCATTTTTCAAATATTTCTAAATCTAAGAAATGTGTTGTTGACACAAATTAAAGTAAAATTTATAGTAGAAAAAAAATATGTATGCAATTAAGAACTAAAATAAAGTAAACTTTACATTATATTCAATAAATTTAACTGGAAAATTAGTAATAATATTTACAAATATATGAATAAACACTATATTCTAATTATATATGTATAAGATAATAATATATAATATTGCACAATTTCACAAATACATATTTTTTTAATATTCACCCTACAGTAATAATGAGATATTTAGTTAATAAATAAAGATAGTTGTATAAGTTAGTTATAAATATAGATAGTTGTATACGTTAGATATTCCTGCTAGTTCAGAACAAATAAAGCACGTATATCAGCTCAAAGACAACATCTAATTCTATGACTTTAGTCGTGATTATATAAAATTCCTAAAGAATATGTCTTATTTCGCAAAGACGCGTGTAGAGTTTAACTGCTTTAGATAAATTGCCGTATATATTATGCTGGACGTCAAGAGCTAATAGTAGAATTTATTACAAAAAAATCATCAAATGGAGAGATAAGGGATTCATTGGAAAGAACAGACAAAGAAAACTGGACAGATAGGCACTTTTGGTGACTATTATTGGCCAGATACAACCCAATTGTTCAAGTCGGTTGAATACTGAAACAGAAATAATAGAGTTAAAAAAAAAGAATATAAAAAATAAATGACGTAACAAAAAAACGCAAATTTCAGTATGAGTGTTATTAGAATTAATAAAAAAAACTCACAATTAGTGAAGTTATTTAATTACAGTATTATTTTGATAATTATATTTAAACCTTAACCTTTTTCGGATTTGTTTTTATTTTATTTTGGGTTTCTATTAATATTATTGCTAAAAATATTATTTGCTATAATATTTTTAGCTTTTTAATAAACGACTGTCCAACAAAAAGGGATTGTAATGTTTTCAGGGTTAATCTATTTATGTTTTCCGCTTCTTTATTCCACCATAACTTCTAAACGCTTAAACCGATTTAGAAGTGTGTAGTATTGCTAGAATCTTTATGTCATCTTGAGTGCTATAGGGTAACATAGCCATCCAAATATCAAGTAAAAAGTTGTCTAAATATCCAAATGCCATAAAATTTACATAAATATATCGTTTTTAGTGTCAAATAATAAGTTCGATTTATTAAATTCCGGAAATATACACCTATTTATATGGATAAATACAAAAATAACAAATATTTCACAAAAAAACCGTAATAAAAATAATTATAAATACAATAGTTCACTTTCTGTAAGGGGCTCTCTAGACGATAAAGCATGCTTGTCAAGCATCGCGTCGCGGGCTGGGAAGAAATCGTAAACCGCAGGAAATATGCAAATATATTTTTTTATATTTACCAATAAAGCCTAATTTTGTAGTTTATACCAGGGAATCACGTCATTCATCAATCAATTACGTCTAATTAACATGACTCCCTGGTATACAAGTACAAATTTAGGCATTTTGATAAATATAAAAAAATATATTTGCATATATCCTGCGGTTTACGATCCCCTCCCAGCTTGCGACGCGATGCTTGACAAGCATGCTTGATCGTCTAGAGAGCCCCTAACGGCAGTCGTGTTTTTTTATATTTTTTAATAAAATTACTTGTAGACATTTACAGTTAACTTTTTCCTTCTTTTTACCTAACTCCTTGATGACATTGTAAATTTTATTTATTAACTGTGATTATCGTATTATATATTATCGGTATTTAATTTGGTATTTTGTGTTAGTGCTTTCGTTCTAATATGACCATGTATATATAAATGTATTCATATACTATAAATCAAGAAAAATATGTTTATTTGCAGAAAATATTGTATACCTCATAGGTAAACTGATGATGATGGCACATTGTCATAATGTAGTACCCATTGGTTGTTTACGACCTACTAACTGTTTTTATTAAAAAAAATGAAAATAATAATAAATATATATATTTTACTCTCCCATAGGAAAAAATCTGTAGGATCCGATTCTTACTATGTAATACTATGTAAATCCAATTCTTAACTATGTAATGCAAGCAAACCAACTTCGATTGTAAGAAGTAGCGTCCGTAAATATTTTTTCTTTCAACAATAGTTAAAAAAAAATAATAGTAAAAAAAAAACACTAAAAACACGCTTTTATAAATGCACGTAAAAATCAAAAAATCCGGCTTCATCATCAGACCTTAAACTTAATCGTGGTCAAAGTTTACTACAAGACCTTTCTAACAAGTCCAAACACGGCTATGATACGATATTCCATCGTGGAATACCAGTGCCTATCTTCCGGCTTCATCATAAGACCTTGAAACCTAGTCGTGGTCAAAGTTCATTTCAAGACTTTTCTAACAAGTCCAAACACAGCTATGATACGATGTTCCATCATGAAGTTCCAGTTCATATCTTCCGACTCCATCATCAGATCAGTTCGACAGTACCATATTATTGTATTGTCATCAGAACTACATACAGCTGCAAATTTTCATGACGCTACTATCCTTGGAAGATGGTTTAATTAGTTACCTTAGATTCCATTACATAGGTACATACAGGTCGACCTAATAAAAGCGTGTTAATAAAATCCTGTATTTAGGCGTCGTGCCATTTCAAGTAATTCACTGTCAGACTAAATGTCATGCTTACTTTAGACATTTTGCCTTCACATTCAACTTTGTATGAAATAATAAAATAAATTGTGTTACCCGCTCTTCCTAAGTGTCAGTGAGAACGACGCCCGTCGACGACCAAAAATGGAGACGTTAAAAGTTTGCCCATTTCTTATTATGATCAGCGCCTATGCTAGCAGGAGAGACTCGACGACGAAGAATATCATTTACGCTGTATATACAAATAGGTGAGGCATACTGAAAGTTTCTGGAACTGGCCACTTATAATATAATAACAAACAAACTTTAACAAAAAAGAAACCAACTTCAATTTCTTTTATAAGTGCAGAAGCAATATCATGGTGATACTTAGAACGGGCTATCCCAATTGAATGCGTATACATAATGTTGTGTCTGTGCTGTTAACCGTTGAGGAGTTCCCTCTTTGGAAGCCAACCCTGGGTGTCAAAGTCCTGTGGGAGCTAATGGGCCTAACAGCTGACTAACAGTCGGGGGAATCTGGAAGCTGTATTGTTTCCTGTAGAGCGGGGGTGGTTGCGTACCTTACGGCGACTGCTCTTGAATTGACCATTGGCCATCCGATCCCGGGGTAAGAGGCGGGCAAAGGACGCCATGGTCCGCGAGAGATTCGGTTTTCACGGTTTCACCGCTTCGAAGGGGAGAGGACCGCGCAAGCGACCTCGAACTCGGAACCAATCGAGAGACCGGAGAAATCTGGTCACAATTGGTAGAAAGGGCTCGAGGGTCGGGCTCGCCAGGTAATCATTACTGGCTATCTCGCGGTAAGGCGTTGGTCTCTTAAGGGTTGTGGCGTAGCTAGACGGCGGATTGTTCAAAGTCTTCTACGCTCACTCCAGGGAGATAGAACGACTAATCGTTAAAACTCCCTGTGGTGACGGGATCGCCCGTTGTAGTCGACAACTCAAGTTGTCGAAGGCCTGTGGGAGTTAATGGGCCCTTGCTGAGTTGGCCACGAAGACCCATTCTGTTCGAGGTTGGTCACACTCACGGGTCAACACCTATCCGACGGCCTCCACGCATGCCTGGGTAGGACGCATGCTTGGGTAGGAAGTGCGAGCCTGGGTAGGACTCTGACCCTATGGTTAGTTTCCCCTGGGAATCAACCTTCTGGCGCTCCTGGACGGTCTGCGCACCGTGCGGCGTTAGCCAATCGACTGTGCACTCTGACTAACAGTCGGGGGAGTCTGGAAGCAGTACTGTTTCCTATAGAGCGGGGGTGGTTGCGGACCTTACGGCGACTGCTCTTGAAACGACCATCGGCTATCCGATCCTGGGTGAACAGCCGGGCAAAGGACGCTGTGGTCCGCGATAGATTCGGTATACACCGTTTCGCCGCTTCGTAAGGGAGAGGACCGCGCAAGCGACCTCGAACTCGTAACTAATCGAGAGACTGGAGTAATCTGGTCACAATTGAAGTTGAGGGTGTGAGTGTAAGTCCGCCGAATAACACTCCTGGCTATCTCGCGGGTAAGGCGTTGGCCTCTTACGGGTTTGTGGCGGAGCTAGACGGTGGACTGTTTTGTCCAAGTCTTCTGCGCTCACTCCAGGGAGATAGAACGACTAATCGTTAAAACTTCCTGAGGTGATGGGTTCGCCCGCTGTAGTCGACAACCCTAGTTATCTAAGTCCTGTCTTGGTGAAACTTATAACTGGCTGTTGTAATTGAATGAATATACAAAATTTCGTGTGTGTGTTGTCGACCGTTGAGGAGTCCCCTCGTCGGGAGCCAACCCAGGGTGTAAAATCAGGTCATGCTTACCATAAAAAAATGCATTGTCATCGGAATTGAACGAACATGTAAATTTTCAACTTCATATGATAATATTTGAGAAGTTTTCTCAATTCCTCATGGATCCCATCATCAGAACAGGATTTTGATAAAAATAGAACCAATCTGTAAGTATATCATTTCAAAGAAAAAAAGAACTTTCTAAATCGGTTTATAAATGGCAGAGTTCTGAGGTAGAAAACTTAAAAAAAAATAGATACAACCGAATTTATAACCTCCTCCATTTTTTGAAGTTGGTTAAAAAGAAATAGAAATTAATTAAGATATTTTTGAAATGGAAATCCCTTTGTTGTTACCTGAAATCCAAATGTTACCTTTTGAATTTCGAGATTGTCAATTGTTTTTTTTATTTTGGCGTCATTTTGAAAATTGTGTCGTTTTGAAAATTACAATGAATTTAAGTTGATACAGTTTTCGCGCTGTGATTTTTTACGATTTTCTCTGCGGCTTAATTCAGTTACAGAATTGCCAGAGACTTCAATTGGCATTTGGCGATGAAGCTCCATCTCTTTGCTCTATATATGAGTGGTTCATTGAGTTAAGACGTGGACGTAATCATCTTCACGGTAATGCACGTAAAGGTCGATCAGTTTCGGTAATTGCGGTTACCGAAAATAATTGAGGCTGACAAAAAATACTTGTCACCAAATTCTTACTCTATTAGTCATTGGAATAAGTCAACTGCAAAAGATTTAACACGTGTATCTGAAGGTACGGAAGCTTTGCTCTCGATGGATACAGCATGATTTGACGGAAGACCAGAAACGACTGCGTGTAAGTGTAGTGTCGTGAAATGATAGCAAATTTTGACGGAGGGCAATCATTGGCTGTCTATAATATTAGGGAGCCTAGTGCCAACATATATTAGTGCCAACATATGTATTGGTTAGGCCATTTTAAATTATACCATATCATATATATTTATTTCCTACCTATTTTTTTTATTTTTTATTTTTTTCAAATAAGCCAGTTGGTAGGAATCCCTACTCTTGGTATTGTCAAGTTGAATAACTAGTATTATACCTTTTGTGGTATAATAAATTTTTGAAATATTACTACTACTATTATTTTTTAATTGTAAAACAATTAATATTTCAATGCAAAATAAAGATTTACGATCTTTTTAAAATAATTGGAGCTGCTTAAATACTGCAGATAGTCAAAATATAAAATCGAAGAGTCGGTTATAAAACAGTAAAATTAAAATTATAAAAATCAGTGAGACCCTACCCTCCCAATCAGTGAGAAATTACGCACCGGGCGAGATAGACGTACTCCTGTTCGAGTGTTCTGATTTATCGTGCTGTGACTTCGTAATTATCGCATTCGTGAACTGGCCAGCTGAAGATTTGATGACATTCGGAGTGAAAGGAATCGCCCGAAAAATGCGTAAACTTTGATTCCTTCTCCTCTCCACAATGATGATTATAATCCTTTAAAATTAACCAACCTTCCTTACAGTCCACTCTCTATATTATTAAACTTAAACCCAACATGTCTATTAGTTAGTGCCAACATATATTATCACGACTATACAACGTATTATATTGCACGATGCAGTACTATAATTTGGCAACTAGAACAATCAATTAGAACTGCCTCCTCCTCAATCCCCCCTTCCTCCCAGTATTTCCCCCCTCTCTCCCCCCGCGCGGATATCAGGCAGATGGCACTATCAATTTTTATTTTTCTCTTTCGATGACACATCTAGAGACCAAGATATTTTTTTGGAAACCTCAACCAAATGTTTACACTTAGCCGTTCTCTCAATATGGCGGTCACAGAAAAAAAACACGTTTCAAATTAAAATATAGATACGCAAAATATACTGATTTGGGGTGATTAGGTGGGGTTAAGCTACAATGGCCATAAAATTACGACTTAGTTCAGGTAGCCGTCTAATCGGCTATTCCTTTGTAACGGCCCTTAAGTACCGTCACATGCAATCAACAAATGCATTGATTTCCAGTGAAATACACTGACACAAATTCAACTATTATTTTACCTCGTGAAGCGATGAATCAGCACGATGAAACAATACTTTTACTCGGAATATTTTGGATTGCATCATATATCGGCCTATATAAACTGGCGAAAACGCAACCAAAGTATCATTCCCGAGTAATCACCTCCTACAAGGTTCCTACGGCATACTCGGTACCCATCTCACGATCCGACTCCTTGGTTTCCTTTTCCTTCCTTTTCTGATCGAGAAGCATCAGTCTGCATCCCCACAGACTCGAGCAGTGCCCAGTACGAGATACTAGGAGCACAAGTAAAATCCTTATCCTCTCATCCTCGTAAGTTCATTCATTCCGCGAGTCACTTCATCCGCGACGCGACAATATTACCTATTCGGGAAGCGTTACAACTGTCAATATCGAACTATCAATCAATTCAATAAATACCTTCTGTATCACTCAAAATCACCCTTTAATACGGAGATAGCCCGCAAGTTGACACCACCACCTCACACCGCACAACCTGGAGTCTAGTGAGAGGTGGTCTTTCACACCTTCATCATCATCAATCGTCAGGGGTAGATTCTATTGGCACAGGTTTAAAGTGCATGCATCCTTATATACCACGTACCTGCTACGTCTCATGTGAGCTAGCGCACTCAAGTTCCAATGCAATCTCCCGCATCGAAATATTTCAACCGCAAAGCATTATATAGGGAAAATGCATAGACGGGCAATGATGCATTACACAGTGACCTATCACCCTTCATCCATAATCAACAACTAATCTTTTCCCGTGGAAAATAAAAATCAATTTACTAGAGCTGAATTTAAGCAAAAAAAATAATTCAAACAAAATAAAGAGAGTTATCTATGGTGCGCTGCTATGCTGTCATACCACGAACGCCGAAATATTTAACCCTTAAAGTAGCGGCATAATTTCATGAGAGACCGCGGCAATTTATTGGAATTTCTTGCAATATCGCCGCGCTCGACAAAAAGTACTATAACTATGGAACTACTATAGCAAGCATAAAAAGAATAACTTTGCAATAATCGCATTGAAATTTGGTATATAGAATATTAAAATCTTTTTTTGTTAAACAATTATATAGATATTAACAAATATGGCAAATTCGAAAAAGTGAAAAAAACTCGGCATTTCAAACTTGTCCTTGTCTTACCGAAAAATACGAAACCCTATTTAGAAATTGTAAATACTATCGTTATCTTTATTAGATGTCCTATGAAAGGTAATATTTCGTTTTACTCATTTACATACAAAAATATTTAGATATTAGCTCAAAAAACCAATAAAAATTTTGATGATTTCTCGAAAAAAAAAGGATGATGTTTGACAATGGAATTTTACCAGAAATATCCGCGAATTGACGCGCGAAATTATTTTAGCGTCCGTCTATGTATCTATGGTAATAATGAGATATTTGGTATGGATTTTGGAATGCGTTCGAATTAGAAAATAATATTACTGTGCGCTCCGGAAGTAAGCCGTCAATATTGGTCGTTAAGTAGTCAACGGTGTTCTAACCAAATTTGGTCGTTACGTAGCCGAAGGGTTAATTAACCCTTCATAAATTTGGAATTATGAGTGTCATCTGCACGTTGCGTTTCGTAATAAAATTCTAGCAGCCCAATCATAGTTAGCTCATGGGCCCTGTGTAGTTGGGCTCTAATGCCCCATTGTGTTAAGGGTCGGCCCAACAAACGGGTTAGCACCCGTCCGGTAGCCTCCTAGTAGAAGTGCGAGCCCGGGTAGAACTCTGCCCTATGAGACAGTTTCATATGGACATCTTTCTTTGGGCACTCCTGGATGGTTTGCGCACCGTATGGCGTCAGCCAATCGACTGTGTACCTCGACAGCTAAACGGGGAAGTAACGGGGGGGGGGGGGGGGGGGGACTAATGACAGCCGCTCTGGAAACCCAGCTCTGGATCCTGAGCGATAAGACGGGCACAGGAGGCCTTGTACCGCGATGTTCGAACTGAATCTCCCTCGAACCTGTAACCAGCCGAGAGGCCGGAGAAATCCGGTTATAACTGGTAGTGAGCGCGCTTGGTCTGCCCACTGGGTTAACTACCCGGAGCCGCGCGGTAAGGGTTGGTCTCTCGCGGGCTAGTTGGCGAAGCTAGATAGTGGATTGTCATTGTCTTAAGGCCCTATTCCACCGGGACACCATGGTGGCGCAACCAGTCGCCGCCACCAGCAAAATGTATACAGCTGTATGGAGGATCTCAACTGGTGTCCGCTTGGTTGCGCAACCGTTTTGGCGACGCGACCAGCACGGACGCGTACACAGATTATTAATGCAGCGCCACCACGTTGGTGGTGCCACCATTAATTAGTATAGCGCTGTATGGCGTATCACTCACTCGGCCGCCAGTCGCGATGCCAGTGCTCTTCTTTCGAATGCATATACTGTTGTTGTCAAGACGTTTGTTTAGTTGCAGAGTACGCTACGATGGATAATTTCGATACAGAAAAGTTTATTATCGAAATTCAAAGCAGACCAACTAATTGGGATAGTTCCTCGCCGAATTTTAATAGAGATTTGAAAATAAATGTCGCGATGCTGGTGTCTATCTTGTGTCTAATCTGGTGTCTCGACTTAATAGCTCAAAGACACCAAAGTGTGCGACTGGTTGCTCCGACATGGTGTCCCGGTGGAATAAGGCCCTTAGTCTTCTACGCTCATTCCAAGGCTGAAAGAACGATCACATATCCAGCCTGGGGTGACGGATTTGCCCATCGTAGTCGATACCGCCCAACTGCTTAATCATAGTACCAGCACTCTATATGATCAATGATATGACATACCCAGCTGACTCACGATTTTCCGCAAGACCTTTAAAAGGGGGCGTTGACTAAACCTAGTGTATGCCTATGTTTGTTATGCGGACAGTATTAGAGACCTAATGGGGCTGCTGCATTTGTTTAATTAAAACTTCGTTTATACAGAAAATACGCACAGGTCCTGTCTCTCTTTTTTCTAAGTCGCAGCAGAGTGAATGTTTCTCCCACACTCGTCCGAGTAATAACCGCTACTCTCAAGATTTCCCGCGACAACTCACCGACTTTCAGCATCTCCTCTGAAATTCGCCCCTCCTCTCTTCTAGCCGGCTACGCCTTGGGGAGATAACTTTTCAAAATAAGAAAACTTCCGACTGTGAGTCTGACGGCTAATGGTCGGGACTTCAAGACAAAGCTTAAATCGTTTCGGCGCTTAAACCGATGACTGTTCTGACGACACAAATCGGATGAAAATGGTTGCTTTTCAAAATGAAAGTAAGCCGAGATAGACATCATCCGAAAAAAACTTTCCAGATGGCATTTTATCATTGAAAGTTTGAGGTTCTAGTGTTATTTTGTCGGGCAGCTAACGGATCCTATTCAGTTGGGTCATTAAGATCCACTCGTTATCTCTGGTCAGCTCAACTCACGGTCCAGCTCCTATCCAGTAGCCTCCTCGAAGGGAGTCGAATCTGGGAAGGACTCTGTTCCCCTGTCATCGCAGGTAGATCAGTTCCTCTAGGACGTCCTTAGGGCGCTGCTCGGCGGTTTGCACGTCGTTGCATCCGGCCGAAACTTGCAGTAAGGGCGGGAGGTTATACCTTCCTGGGGTGACGGATTCGCCCGTTTGTTTGTTTGTTTGTTTATACTCTTTATTGTGAAAATGTCACAATGGGCGGGTTTATTGTCATATGACAATCTCTTACAACCAACCCTACTATGACGTGTTATATTTATGTGTGCGTGTAACATGTCTGTAAGTGTGTGTCTTGTTATTGCATTCGATCGACAGAATTGAAAATGCAATTCCGTTAATTTGATCCCAACGGAAAATGGTGACCCAGCCGGGAATCCCGGGTTCGATTCCTTACAATGTAAGATTAGGCCCGTAGTAGTTGGCAAATCTAAAGTGTGTCGAATATGATTGTACCAGAATAAGAAGAAGAAAATGCGACTTTATTAGGTATTCCTTCATATGTGACAATAGTAAAGGCGGTGATATATTCGGGACGAACTGGAAATAGAACTAATGTAAGCGGAGGCAACTTAGCAGTGCATTTATGCAAATTTTGCGATCCTGTTATTACCATGCAAATTGGGGCGAAAGTTTAACTACGCGATTTAGAAACCCAGCAATATTCGACTATGACATCGGAGGCCATGTGCTTTAGAGAAGGGATATTATCAAGGAATTTGAATTGATCTTTGATAAATGGGCATCGAAAACTCCCGGGTTTGTGAAACGAAATATTCAAAATTTTTCAATTAGAAAACCCGTTCGATTACTTCATGATGCCCTTGTAAATAGTAAGCTGGAATTTAATTGGATTGAAGTGAACGTACATAGAAATAAATCCAGAGTTAGAAGGCTGCAAGGTGTCTCATTTATTTTATTTATGACCTACGATAATAAGAACATATTACGGGAGTACAGAAGGAGACTTTACTGGCTGATGACTCGAGAAAGGAGATACAGAGTCTTCGGTATGCTATAAAGCAGGGGTCTTCAAACTTTTTGAGGTCAAGGGCCGACAATACTTTGATTTTGGTTAGGCGGGCCGCAAAACAAACAAAATATTCCAATGTGAACTTAAGCAATTGAAGAACAATAATCGTTGAAGTTATTTATTATACAATTTTACCAACAAAAAATATTTTAGTAAAATTCTATCAATGATATATTTGACATTGTTTAGTCTTAACTATTTTATCAAAATCTGCCACTATAGTGGTCGTTGCAATTCTCAAACTGGTCTCAAGGTTGCAAGTTGCAACGTGTTGTCTATTCAACTCTCATTAGCGCACTGAGCGAGCGAACGAAACGAGTGGGTCCGTCGCGACCCTCCGTAGTAGTAAAACTGCGGACAGACGCGGGCGCGAGCGGGCCGCCAAGAACGCCATCGCGGGCCGCATGCGGCCCGCGGGTCGCCGATTGAAGACCCATGCTCTAAAGAGACTCCGAGCTATCTCATAATCAGGTGAAATTTTGAGATAGGTCTATTAGCTTACGGGCGCCTCCTGAAATCTGTAGACAACCTACTGCTCTCGATCCTTGGTCACAGAAGTTATTTCTGCTTGCACTCCTTCCCTGTAAATGGGCTCGTCTCTGGTATGTTTTACCTACACATGTAAGAAGAGCACCGAGTTTGTATTGCTTTAAACGCAGGCTTAAAGATCACTTTAACACGTGTTCATAATTAAATTTAAAAATAACGAAACAGCATGGTCATAGGAATAAAATGAGTACATAACGTCGTAAGATGAAGTTTATAGAACAAATAAAGGATTAAAAAAAGTTATACAATATATGACAATAATAATGTTAAAAAGTGAAGTAGAAAACATAACTTATTATCTTTTTCACCTCATTTCCCTCAGGTTAAAGTAAAAGTTTTGTAATTTTGAGTTTAAGTTAAATTGACATTATATTTCTGCATGTTTTTAAAGAGTCTTTAAGTATAATATATGTTTTAGGTCCTAGAAACCAAAGTGTCTTTAGGCAAAAGAAATTCGGGGTTTCCGTACGCGGTGTTTACAGGCTATGGGTGGGCCTATCGGAATTCTCAGTTTAATGAGTATAATTTTACTTTTCTAGTAGTTAAAAAGAACCGTTTTTGTCATAATTATACCTGCCTGATGTCTAATAGCTCTATTTCTGCGAACAAGTCGTTTGAAGAGTACCTTCGGGGCTTCTTGGCGATAAGTAAAAGTAAAGTAAAAGGTATTTATTTCCAATACAACCATACAATTGTGTAGGAATGACAGTAATTAATCTTAAACTAGTTACTCAATTTAGACAAGAGATGATATACAATATATAGCTTTAAACTTACCAATTTACAAAAACATAGACTATATGATAACAGTTTACAACAAAACAATTAACGGTAAATAATATGTATTAGATTAAATGGGTAGATACGATGCTATGTATTTTCAAAATATTTTAAGAAGTCGTTATGGGCATACATGTTGATTTTAAGCAGATAGACTCGGATGGATCTCTTGAAAATATCGATGTTTTTAATTGCTTTTAATCTTTCGGGCAATTTATTGAAAAGTTTGAGGCCTAAGTATCGACTAGTCGCCTGGAACTTGGCAGTACGTGCTACGAACGGTTGGAGATACAGGGTTTTATTTCTGGTGTCATGCCGATGTACTTCCTCGTGGGATATTGCCGAGCTCTTATTGCAATAGAATTCGCAAAGAGCTTCTTGAGCAAAAATCGCATATACGGTCAATATCCTTAGTTTTTGGAAGTGTTCACTACATGACTGCCGTGGACCAATACCTACTATCGCACGTATGGCTCTTTTCTGGAGGGTGAATACACTGTTGATGTGTGCTGCATTACCCCCATAAAAGAATACCATAGCGCAGGTGTGACTCAACTAGCGCGTAATAGGCCGATATTACTTCAGTTCTCTCCAAACAATTTCTGATGCGTAATAGAGCATAGCAGGCTGACGAAAGAATCACTTAGCCCAAAGAAGCACTTTTAGCGCTGTCATATGCGGTAGATCCTTCCCTCAATTGATATACTGTTAGTTCATGTAACGCGCTTCACTTTAACATAGATATCAATTAAGCGGTTGATGGGCTCTAAAGCTAACCACGATACATCGCAGTGAAAACGCCCTCAATTTACTCGGCTCCTAAACATATTCCTCTTAGATCGGCCTGCGTAACATTAATAAATAACCGGCGGCCACCTGCCCCTCATCCGTACCCTTAATTTATGAAATAACCTTAGCGCACGCACGCGTATCGAAATAAATAAATTTAATTACGAAGCTAGAGCAATTTAGAACCGCTCTTCTTACGGATTCCTTCGTTTCGCGACTTAAGCGTGAACTTAATTACTGGATTACGACTTAATGATATGTCATTTATTAAGCGCGGGGAGGCGGGTTACAGGTATTGCTGCCGTATTCGTTACAAATTAAGCTAGATGGTTGAGATGCAGCCGGATATTAAGTTTAGGCATGCAGACTCATGCAGGCATGCATATATATATCTATATATATATATATATATATATATATATATATATATATATATATATATATATATATATATATATATATATATATATATATATATATATATATATATATATATATATATATATATATATATATATATATATATATATATATATATATATATATATATATATATATATATATATATATATATATATATATATATATATATATATATATATATATATTTATTTATTTTTTCTTTTTTTTGAATGGTCGCTAGACTAATATATGATTTGGCGAGCGCCTATTGGTATCTAGCGGGCACAGATCGCTCTACGCGACAAAACGATAATTCGCTGCAATCTTACCGAGTTCAGTTCAGCTAGTCAACTCGCTCGCACACATATGCTTGCAACGGGGCTTTTAAAATCATTGGTCCTCTCATTTTAACCTGTGGCAAATTAAGCAAAACAATATAATGTATTTATACGACTTTTGTATTGACGTTTACGCCAGGCTTGCGTTATTTATTTATTTATTTTTAGGAAAACCAACAGCTAATTATAATTTAACAAAAAGACGAAGTAAGATATCAGAGAGCTAATTAAAGGTTTTTACATTTAAATAACATCGTAGAAACATATGTGACCTTTCAATTAAAGCTATCGTTTAAAAATATATCAAAAATGATTCAACAATTAACGCTAAAGATTTCACTGCTCAGCCGCTGCCTAGCTGAGTTAATACTCGTACAGAATAGATCAAAGTCAAAGAGTTAAATCAAATCATTGAAATTGTCACTTGTTCGCCATAGAAATACATTTTGCCTAATGTTGGTACCAGCATGAGGAACATGAAGAGCAGGATTAAATCTATTGAGTTTGGAAGGAACACAGAGATTACTTTTATTTAGTAAGTCGGGACAGTTAATATTATTGGAGGTCATTTTTAGCAAAAAGGTTAAGTCCGCGGTTTCACGCCACTTAATCAAGGGGAGGATATGAAATTTCTTGCATAAATTGAAATAGTTAGATGAGCTGTATGGGATTTTCAGACGGAAGCAGAGATATTTCACGAACTTCATTTGAATGCGCTCGATTCTATTTATATATTTATCATAACAAGGGATGCATATTTCGAGATGCTTCTGCCAAAAGTGCAGTAAAGGATCTTAAAAGTTTAAGCACGGTGAAAGCAAGCTGCACTCCTCATGACAAAACCTAAAGCTTTGGAAGCTTTAGAAATAATAGATTGAACCTGATTATCGGACAGTAGATGAGAATCATGAATGACACCAAGATCTTTAACCACGCTGCATCTCTGCAAGGTCTGAAACTTTAATGAGTACGAGAATACAGTTAATAGTTTTTTACGGGTGTAGGTGACAACGGTGCACTTGGATGGATTGAGGTCAATTTTATTAGAGACAATAACTGTCCAATCTTGAAAGGTCCGCCTGAAGGTCGGAGACATAACCGATCAATTATTATGAAAATCTTTATGTCATCAGCAAAACATATTAAGTGACTATTTAGACAACAGCTAGTTATATCATTGATGAAAATTAAGAACAGCAGTGGACCAAGTAGTGAGCCCTGCGGTACACCGCTAGGGATAGCGACTCAACTAGAAATATAGTTTTTGATGACGATAGCTTGGAAGCGATTATTGATATCAAGATTGGCCTGTCCCAGTCTCAACAGACTGAGGGGTGGGGTGACTAGATGCCGAGCCAATCTCGTCGGCTGAGGCTACAAAGAGAATCTAATATATGTCCGTGGAACGCTGCAGGATGAATGACACCTCATATCCTGCCCGCGACTGTCAAATCCCATCACGCACCAAGACCTACAAGAGGCGAACGATAAGGCCATCCAGGCCGCATATTTTTTGGGAGACGTATCCTAACCTGGCCCGGACACACTAACGAACGATCCCTTCCCTTTGCGTACCTGATTCTTACCTACAACTGGGTCGCTATCAACAAACCCTTGTTTGGCAAACAGTGTAAATGGGTTTTTAAACGTATCGATAAAATTCTGGCGCGCGCCCTTTGATTATATAAAATATCTATAAAATCTAATATAATATTTATTTCTAATAGAATGCTAAACGCTAGAGTACGTGTTGGGAGGAAGGATTTTGCTACCAAAACGCAACGTGTAGATGGCACTCTTCGTTAAAAACATAGATTAATTTTCTTTTTCGTTCAGTATGGGGCCGCTCGTTGTATAGCAATATGGCGGCACACTATAGTTAGCGCTCTGAACACCCCTATATTGTATCTAACTCGAAATAAAATAATAATATAATATTAAAGGAATTTTTAAATCATAACTCTTATTATTTAATTTTTAATATTATTTACATCAATATGTCAATTTTTAATTTGGTATACAGGTATAAATACGTAATAATTACGCACTTTAAAGTACATATAGACTAATACCTGACATTCAATCTCTCCGTATTATTTCTCTAACGTCATCATTCTATAAAGAAATGCGATTGACGACACTAATATTTGAATGTTATTATTGTTGTCATTTGTCATATTATTGAGTTTTTATAATCAATCATTGTAAAAAAACATGCATTATCAATGTTATTATAGATAACCAAATAAACTGTTATTACTTTAGTCGCACAATGCTATCAGCGTTACCTACATGTCGCCGGCCCAGAAGGGTTGCCAAAACGTATGATGGTGTTGATCTTATACCATATATATTTTTTTCTGCATCGAGTAAATTGTCGTGAGTTCCGTGCCCTTACATCCTGGGGCACGTAAGTTCCGTGGCCTTACATCCTATTTCTGTACGCTCAGAAAGATAATTAAAAGGGAATTCTCCATATACTTAAAGCACGGGCTGCTATTCTTACTCTTATAAATTATCTCCTAAACCAGACGATACATTTAAAAATTTTGGAGTTATTTCAGCTTTACTCACCCCTTTCATGAAGTTGCTTTTTGATGCTGCTTCTTCTAGATTGGCGCCGCTCTCCGTAGAATTCAGTAGCTTCGCTTCTGCTCCGCCTCCGTTCTTAACATTTATCTCCAGATAGTACGGCGCTTCCAGATGAAACTGCGCTCTTTTCTCTTCCATCACTATTTTCCTAGCCGCTCTGAATATTTTATAATACACTACTATCATCACAGTCAACGGCAGATAGAACGAACCGACCGTTGCGTAGATCTGATATCCAAAGTTCTGACATACTATACAGTGGTATTCTTCACGTTCATTCCCCAGGATCAACAAGGGCGGTAAGGATATGCAGGCCGCGCTGAACCACACTAAAAACACGCACAGAATCATCCGTTTGGGCGTTCGTTTCACTCCGTACTCTAAAGGTTTCGTTATCGCGTAGTATCTATCCACTGATATCATACATAGGTTTAAAATGCTCGCGGCGCATGAGAGCACATCGAACGATACCCATAAGTCGCAAATCACCGGACCAAAAGGCCACTTCCCTAGTACTTCGTATATCATCGCCATCGGCATTACTAAAGTCGCCACGCACAAGTCACTCACCGCTAAAGACACTATCAAATAATTGTAGGGTCTCCTCAATTTTTTCACTAAACAAACCGCGATGCATACTAAAATGTTCCCGATGACAGTCCCGACGATTATAAACACTAAGACCAAAGCTATTAGTACAGTTTCGAAGGTCCCGTACGCGGAGCTCGAAGAAGAGAACCACACCGTGGCGTCATCGCTGGCGTTCGCCGCTACAGACGCGTTCGAGTCGTTGGCGTCCGCCCGGATGAGGTTCGTCTTCAGAAGTAGCAGCAGAGAAGTGGTCAGAAGAAAGGAGTGAACGCCGAGTTTCGCCGTTGTGTGTGAGCGTGTGTGCGGCGCCATCCGTAGAGTTCTCGAGTCGCCGCCCGCGATCCGGAGCTCATGAGTGCTCAGGCGGCTCAGAAAGCGAGGCAAACGGGGTCCTCCGGATCGTCCATCCTGCTGCGCCGATCAATATATTCTTAATTTGCAGTCTTTACGGTTGCTGAGTAGCGAGGCGGACATCATCATCGCTCTTCTGAAACAAGCGATAAATAATACATTAATTAATTAATTCATGAATACTACAAGAGTTCGTAGAGAGACACTTGAGCAGCCACCGAAGTTGGTAGCGGTCGTATTTTTACACGACTCCCAAAAAAAAAGGAGTATAATGTTTTCAGGGTTGATGTAACTATGTTGTATACGTATGTTGCCCGTTTTTTTATTCCACCATAACTTCAAAATGGTTGAACCGATTAAGAAGCATTTGCATTTTATTTGAATCGTTATGGTATTCCTGGTGTCATAGGGTACCTAAACTCGGTAAAACTAGGTAAAATGAAGATAACAACATCGTGTTTGTAGATTTATATATTTACCTATTTATGTATAATTTTTTTTAATTGTATATATTTAATATTAGTTACTTATTTATATCGAAATATAGCAATCGAAATTGAATGAATGAAAAATAAAGTCAGTATGTCTTAAATACCCCAAAATATATAAAAAATCTAGTAGGGGGATAAAATCCACACATATGTCATCTTACTTGCTTGGCACAAAAAAGTTGTAAAAAATATTATTATTTGTACTTTTGCTTTTTCCAAAATATATATTTTTGTATTGGATAATTTTATAAAATATTTAAAAAAATTACATAGAAGTGTTTAGTACACTAAAAGGTACGGTTAAGTAGATTCCTAAAATATAAAGTGTATAATAAATACCTACATAAACCACAAATATTTAACAAAAAAACATTTTATTGCTTGAGCTTATATAAGAGTTTGTCCATGGAACCGGACATTTTTAACACGCATTTATTATGTCAACCTGTATGTAACTATGTAATGGAATCTAAGGTAACTAATTTAACCATCTTCCAAGGATTGTAGCGTCATGAAAATTGGCAGCTGTAAGTAGTTCTGATGACAATACAATAATATGGTAATGTCGAACTGATCTGATGATGGAGTCGGAAGATAAGAACTGGAGCTTCATGATGGAACATCGTATCATAGCTGTGTTTGGACTTGTTAGAAAGGTCTTGTAATGAACTTTGATCGCGATTAGGTTTCAAGTTCTGATGATGAAGCCGGAAGATAGGCACTGGCATTCCATGATGGAATATCGTGTCATAGTCGTGTTTGCACTTGTGAGAAAGGTCACGTAATGGACTTTGAACACGATCAGGTTTCAAGGTTATAACAAACCTTTTTTGGTTTTTACGTGCATTTATAAAAGCGTGTTTTTAGTGTTTTTTTTAAACTAATAATTTATTACGGCGGACAGATATTGTATTACCTTGAAGTTGTTTATAAAATGTATATACCTAACGCGTCGTACGGCGAAAAATCGCGCAGAGGGCAAAACGTCACGTTTTCTTCTACGGCGCGGCTATAAACGCTTATTTAAACATGTTGTGTATGTACTTACAACAATTCTATTTTTTATATTTGTGTTTATATTGCCTGTCAGCGGATTGATCTAAACTGTTATGTTGATTTGCTTAAGAAATGAAATAAATTAATTAATAAACATGAATGCCGTGGACAAAAAACCTTCGTATCACCTTATAATTTGGCAGTGGCCCAATTAAATCCATAAAAATTTGTTTTTTTTTAACAATTCATTAGTTCCTTTCCATCGCCTAAAGTCAGCCCCTATTTGTGATTGTCATCAAGGAAAAAGTTGTGCCTATTAGCCGAGATAAACTACCCGCTATTAGTCTCGCGCTCCGAGGTGCCGTAATAATATAAATGGCACTTGCCTCTGCCTCGGCAATATGGCCGGCGGAACAAATTAATTGGCGAAAGCGATCGATCGGCGCTGCAATCTGAACCGAGACGGGTATGATGGGTGAGGGTCTGGGGATCATTCATGGGCGAGAGGCAGCATTGACAGCATGATTTAAGCTAAATCGTATGTACATTAGGGGCTCGTTTATGAAGTAGTCAAGTAGGTAGGACGTAGACGACAACCTTCATAGATTTCATTAAAAATACCATCGTACATTTCGTAAGAAAAACTATGGCACTCAGTAATTTTCACATTTTGCTGCCGTACATGCTGCTTTTCATTAAGTTAGATACTGTTTTCAAATTCAAAACAACTCAGTTCTGACCCGGTACTGCCATCGTTTAAATTGATTTTGAGTCAGTACCGCGTGTAGCATCAGCTGACCTCAAAAGTTCCTCTATATTTATTTATTTATTTATAAAATACATTTTATTACATACAATACATTTTATTACAAAAAAAAGCATTCTATTAGGCTAATAAATCATAATTGATTAAACATTTATTCAATTGATATTTTAACTCGGAAATAGATACTGATATGATAGTTTATGGTTTACCACCTCACTAGGAATAACCTGTATCGAGGTGGTACCAACAGAAATTGTATATTGCCTGCCGAACGGACTTGATATCTTTGCTCTTAGGTTTCTCTTTTTATTTTTTTAGCTTCATATTGCAATGGAAATTATAATTAGGAGGAAAGTAGATACTTTATTCTAAAATTAAATCTTGAAGGGACCAAATAAAACAAAAGGTTGAGTCTAAATTAACCGGTATACTTGCAGTTAGTGAATCAGTACGAGCAAATAATCCACTTTTGAAAAAAAAATAGAAATTAAAAAAAAATAATTAAAAAAAAAAATAGGTACCTACATATTTTTAAATTAAAATAATTTATTTTTTAAAGTACAAAAAAGCATTGAGCGCGCTGCGCTATCTAGTGGTCGGTAAAATATCTCGAATATTTTATATTCGCTGTATTATGCCTATCTCTAGATGGTGCAGCGCGCTTAACGCTTTCAAACTTTTATTCAAAAGCTGTGTTCAAATTTGAAAAAAAAAAATTGAACTTTTGTTTCCTCTTCATTTTCCACTCAATGTTTACTAAACGTTGCTTATTAGCTCGTACTGATTCACCCACTTCAAGGATGCCGGTTAATTAAAACTCACCCTGTATATGTTCACGTTCACAATACTCTCCCTTCTCGTCGGGTAGTTGGCAAAGTAAAATTGGTGTTGGTCCCAACACATTAACAAACGAGTAGTGTGTTTCGACATTTTGAAGGAATATTTTGTATCGTTGATTATAGATAATTTGAATAATACAGGTGCCTTAATAAAGGTGCCTTAACCATATACTTATAATCAACCTACTCCAGTAACCCACTAATTACTCCAGGTCGTATAATATGTATAACATGTGGGATCACGCCACCCTTTTGAACTTTCAACGCTGGAAAGTATTGATTCTATGTCAACAAGGTGCTTCGTAATTTATGGTTGGTGTATAAGCTTTCAGGATATTATATCAATATCGTCGTCTATGTTGCACTCGATATTGAGGGCTTAGATGATATTAAAATCTGTCTGGAAAAGAAAGACGATCTCGGGTGTTTTTTGAGCAAATTCTATGCTAAGTTATATTTGTACCTAATAATTTTATAATAAAGTATCCATAAGGTTACATGATACTTGGGAACGACCATATCTCTAGTTTTTTTTGTTGATAAATATAAGCATTAATTTGAAAAAAGTTTCTACGCGAATCCTTCGATAAGGAACTGATTTACAATTTGGACTAAAAAAAGTTACTCATTGCCTTGGACATTAGGGCTTTAAACTGATTTCGAAAACTTTCAGGTGCGATTACTCATACAATGTAAGCGGTGAGTGTGTTTTATTTTAATTTCATTAAATTGACTGGTTTTGAGTTTTTAGATTTTTTTATTTTTGACTTTTTTGACTTTTTGTCATTTTTGAATTTTACACAATTGCACGGAATGAATAACAGTTATGGATGGCGCAGCTGTCAAACAATAGGATCGCCGCGAACGCCATCTATTGAAAATGGCCTATTGCCGGAAAGACCTATTTCGATTTTTTCGATTGTCAGTTGTTTCTTTGAGTTTTTCCTAAATAATTGTTTTTGTAAACCACCCCTGAATCAAGGCAAACAAAATTAAAAAAAAAATCAAATCGGTCGAGTCATTTCTGAGATCCTGCGAGACAAACGCACGGTTATTCATTTATATATATATATATATATATATATATATATATATATATATATATATATATATATATATATATATATATATATATATATATATATATATATATATATATATATATATATATATATATATATATATATATATATATATATATATATATATATATATATATATATATATATATATATATATATATATATATATATATATATATATATATATATATATATATATATATATATATATATATATATATATATATATATATATATATATATATATATATATATATATATATATATATATATATATATATATATATATATATATATATATATATATATATATATATATATATATATATAGTCATTTAGGCTTTAAACTGATTTCGAAAACTTTCAGGCGCGATTACTCATACAATGCAAGCGGTGAGTGTTTTATTTTAATTTCATTAATCTAATGTCGCGCTTACCCACATTTTTTATTTAGGCCCTCAATTAATTACAATTAATTAAAACGTGAGAGCTCTCTGAGAGTTACGCTAAATGTGCTTTTTCATTAACACCCTTATACCACCACTGCGCAAAGATAGTTATTCTGTGCTAGCGCTGCGATCGAAAGTTTAGTATGCACCCGGTCGCCGGTGCGAGCGGACGTGAAATCTGTGCCTAACGCTTCGTCAACGCTGGATTCTCATTGGTCGAACCCTACAAAATTGACCCCGCCGATTTCTTCGCGTGTCCGCCTATTTCGGATATTTTTTTGAGGTCTTATGTCGCCTTAAGAATAACGTTTAACACTTGTCTGATTGTTGCCACGGTTTAATAGTCCAGTCAAATAGGAACAAATTTGGTCGTTTGGCGGAAATAATTGGTAATAGTTTGAAACTTGGCACAGATCTTCATTGAGGCGTACTGTTAAATAAACTAAAAGCTCTATGCTCTATGTGTTGAGCTCAAGCCGCCATCTTGGAAAAATGTCGCTCCGATTCAGTTTTTCGCGTATACCTCGCTAACTGTTACCGATATCCCGATTGTGTATTACATAAACAATAAAGCTTATAAAATTGTCTACAAAACCTGTTATTTACATTGTTTCATATCATCCATTATTATTATCAAAATACCCTAAAATGCCTAGATAAGTACCAAAGTTGCATGCACCGCACGCAAGTCGTAGTCCATGGGTCGGGGGCGATTGTCACTTGTCAGTTGATTCTCAACTCAGTTGTCGATTGTCGTGTTATTATAGCTAGAATTGATGAATTCGAACGCGTTTACGCAAAATAGCGTAAATAATCGCAAAAAAGCTTTAAATAACCATATGACACTCGGAATGACATATGTAGCTATTCTAATAATACCACACACTTTTTAATCAGTTGAATGGTTAAGAAGTTATGTTAAATTATTACCAATAATAATAATAATAATTTTATTCATTCAAAAACATAAATTTAAAATTGCATTAATTGCAGATTCTGTCTAACTAGGCCATAGCCCGTACCAAGGAAGACTATAATAAAACACACAAAATTAGATAAAATATAAAATAGATAAGTGAATTCAAATTAAATTTATAATTATATTTTAAAATATCGATATAGCATGTTCATGTATATAAAAATTATATTAATATAAATTATATATTATATAATTATAAAATTATATATTAATAAAAATTAAAGAAACGGAAAACATACATACATGAATTCTAAACACATTACACTTCATTTGTATAGATGAAATGCAAAAATTAAATTTTGAAAAAAAAAACACTACAAAAAATTTACGTATGATATTTAAATAATCAAGGGTACCATAACTTATCTTACCATAATTACCATAACTTTCTACTCGATTTTCAAAGCGGCAGGTCTTCATAAATAAAAGAACACAGAAGTAGAGTTAGTGACGGATTTGACCATCTGGGCGCCTTTAATCCATCGAAATCTGGGGCTCCCTTTGCGCTTGCCGGGGCGCCTTTTAACTGTCGAACATTCTGAAGACGGTATAGTGTATAATAGACGTGTTTACAAACAAAATACGATCGCACCGACAAAAAAGGCCGTTAACCAGCAATATACATATGTGGCGTAGCTAAGACTCGCATATAAAAATAATACGACCGCACAGGCTGGCATCGGCCAACTGTCGATAATTTATAACATACTATTAGTCGGATAAAAAAGTTTATTAAAAATGTTCTCCTTAGAATTTCGATCCAACTATTTTTTTCTATCTATTAGAAACAATAACTTAGGAGACAGTATATTTACATAGTCTCCAGACTCCTTCATCAATTAGTTGAGAGTGAATAACCGATTGGCGAACGGTGCGCAAATCGTCCAGTAGCGCCGGGATGCAATCCCACCAGTGGAAACCGGTCCACCAGCTTGTGAGGCCTGAGACGCGAGAGTCTTACCCGGGGTAGCCTTCCACAAGAGGAGGCTTCTGAATAGGAGCTGAATCGTGAGTTGAGCCAATCCGAGAACCCCAAGCTGCACGAGACCGCTCGCTACCAAGTTCACATATCGTTATACATGCCTGGGGTGTCGGGTGCGCCCGTTGTAGTGGACACCGCCCTACTGTACTACATCGACCACGCTGATCACAAAAACGACCATGAAAATCCCCGATTAGCTGTGGTTTGTTCAAGTGTCCAAAAACTTCTTCGTTGGAGAAGTCCTCGTTGGAAATCATAAGGTAGAACACCATAAAGATCTTGTGGAAAACCTTCTATAGTGCTACGATAGACTGGAGTGTAACATGACTTTAAAGTTACACTTCTTGCATGACTTCTTCATCGAAAACTGTGGCGCTGTTAGCGACGAATTTGGCGAACGCTACCACCAAGATATTTCAGACATGGAAGAAAGATACCAGGGAAATGAAGTGAATCAATGTTAGATGATTATTACTGGACGCTTATCAGGGAATTGCCAGCAACAAAACATAAGCGATTGCGCCATTAGTGACCTTCCTCCGAGGGAGAACTACAAGCTTCTACAGAACTGAAAACTTCAATAACTAAAAAACAAAAGCTAACCGTACCGTTAAAAACATAAAGATGAACTGTTTTCATCAATGTTAGAGAAAAA
Source organism: Micropterix aruncella (assembly GCA_944548615.1). Lineage (NCBI taxonomy): Eukaryota > Metazoa > Arthropoda > Insecta > Lepidoptera > Micropterigidae > Micropterix > Micropterix aruncella. Next base: position 21,666,663 of record OX155971.1, read on the forward strand.
AAGTTAAATTTTGTTGGCTAGTTAAATCAGGCGGTTAAATCAACTGGCGGTTTATTGTGGTTTTCTCAATTTGACGAAGTGAGTTTTCTTTACATATTTTCTCCCCATTCCTTTACGACTGTCAAACGCCATTCCGCAACGTTCTAGTCGGCGTGAAATATTTATGTTACAGAGCGAAAAAGGCGCAAAAAAGACAAACTAATATTTGTTTAGTGAGTCTTTGAAATAAGCTAGCCTTCTTTTGCGAAGGTCGTAGTGTGCGAAAGCCATTTGCAAAATTGCTCTCCGTTTGCAGAGTCGCTGAAGCGGTATGGACCGTAATTTCATTGCCAAGGTTAATGATGATCAATTGAAAATGGCCTCTTCTCACTAATTACGCAGTTTACTTCATTAGCCAAGAGCGCTCCGTGGAACGCCTCGCCGAATAGGGATACGGCTCTCCTAATTGATACAGTAATTAAACGATTAACCGGATGGCAATGCAATATCACAATAGAGTCTAGGAGTGCTCTTGAAAAGTTTCAGATACACTCAAGTAAGTACTGGATACTGTTTAAATAAAAAATAGATTGGGTCATTCCGACGATTATAAAAGGATGTCATCTCATATAATTAAAAAAATCGAATTGCAAACGTGCGTCGCCCTAAATTTCGCCGTTAAACGTTCGAATTTAGAACGAGCGACACAACTCAAGGGAGATTTAAATTTCGAACGAGCGAATCGTAAATTTAAATATTTGATTCTACCAATACATTTGTACGGAGGAATTTAAATATCATTTGTGCGCTGATATACCATATGAGGTACTAGCTTCGCTTCGCGTGGAGTTTCGAATCAAGTTGTTAGTTTAAAAAGATTAATGTTTATTTGCCTTTTCAGACACTACCTATAGGTATATAGTTCAATAATTTAAAATATGTATTTTCGGGTATTTTGAATAATTTAAAATATGTATTAGGTACCTATATATATATTTGTGTGGAGTTTTAGAATTGGTTATTTAACTCTCTGAGACTAACTACCTGACTTACCGAGCGATCGACTGACTGACTATAATGTGAAAGCTCAGGTAATTGTGAATTTTCGAAAAACTGTGAATGTCATTATTTTTCATTGTAATGAGTAGCTTAATCATGCTGTAACAGTTAGTGATAGTCACACTTTAGTATTGTAAACGCACTTCTGTGTGTCTATCTGTGCCTGTCAGTTTTTTATTCCGTTTTTTTTAATTATTCGCTATCAATGCCACAATCTTTGAAGAAATAATTTATTTTATTTTGTAGTCCAGTACAGCTAACTAACGCCACCAGAGTTCGTATTTTTTAATATACCGAATCTATCACGGACCACGACATCATATTCACGGCTGTTCACCCAGGATCGGGTAGCCGATGGTCGTTTCAAGAGCAGTCTCCGTAAGGTACGCAACCACCCCCGCTCTATAGGAAACAGTACTGATTCCAGACTCCCCCGACTGTTAGTCAGAGTGCTCAATCGATTGGCTTATTTCGCACGGAGCGCAGACCGTCCAGGAGCGCCAGAAGATTGATTCCTAGGGGAAACTAACCATCAGGCCAGATTCCTACCCAGGCTTGCGTGGAGGCCGTCGGATGGGTGTTGACCCGTGAGTGTGACCAACCCTGAACAGAATGGGTATTCTAGGCCAACTCAGCAAGGGCCCCTGAGCTCCCTAAAGTAGATCTTTTAACAGCATAGTTTAAACGTTAATAAGCATCATTTAAACGACAATGAATCTAAGTTTGAGTCTCTTTTCCAGCAGTTAAAAATTCGATAACAGCACACTGTTTAAGACTCGTTGACATAGCACTAGAACACGTCTCCATACTTCCGCTACTCAGAACACAGGATGAAAGCAAGATCTTTAAACTGCGCATGCTTATAGAGGGGAATGTTACTCCTAGATACCACCTGGCGTGCTTCTGGAGATCATTAGTTTGCGTTCTACAAGCATGTGGGCATTATATAATATATACTACAGGCATGTGTAGTATATTCTCTTCTAATATCTGCACATACCAGGATCAATCAGTAACTAATCGATAGTAAATTGTTTCAGGCCCTAATATATGGTATATTTCAAGGTTATAATAATGAAAGATTTTTAGTGTCATTTTTGATTATTAATGATATTTTGTTTTTCTAATTTCGTTTTATAATAATGAATAGAACTCCTTTATTATTGGTATTATAGGTAAGCCAGTGCAATAATGATATAAACTAATTTAACAATACACACTTACCCAAATAAGAAAATTTCTGACTTTTTTCTGACTATTGGCTATTGACTATTATTTTTATTTAATTGCTTTGTATTTATATATTTTTTCGAAGTTCGAAGTCGTCCAAATGCGATGCTTGAGGCAAATTCTCGGTGTCTCACTCCGCGACCGAATTCGAAACGAAACCATTAGAGAAAGATGCGATCTAGTAACAACGATCGAAGAAGAAGTACAAAAACGTCGACTACGGTGGTTCGGCCATGTTTTCCGAATGAACGATAATCGCTTGCCACGTAAACTTCTTTGGCTAGACCGTCCGACAGAATGGAGAATTCAGCCATCGGCACCGAAGAAAACCTGGCTAAATAACATCAAAGACGACCTTAAAAATCAACGATTATTGGCTAGTGATGCTCGACACGTGGCAAAAAATCGTCAAGAATGGAAGCGAATCGTGAATGGAGTACGAGATCCAGCGGCACCGACAGCAGCGTATTGGCTGCGAGGGCGACCCCCTCCCCAATCGCCGGCAACCGAATAAATAATAATAATAATAATATATATGTATTTTTAAATATTTTCCCATATGATATTTTTTGAAATCATCCAATAATTCTCTTTAATTATTAGTACTATTGTCCATATGAAAATTCTTCGAAATTATATAAGAATTTTGATAGAAAATATTGTTTTTTTTCCTTCTGCGCTTGGATATTCAACGTTCAAATCTTGTAATACCAACATCTATACCTTATACCTTATAATTTAGGTGTATATTTACATATTATGTTGCAATTTTTGCTGCATTTGACATAATTGTAGGAATTCCTATCAACTGGTTAAAAAAAAATATTTAATTCTCAATATGATACCATAACAGGGATTTATGAGAAATACGATGTCATACATTATCGCCATAAATATTACACTATAATTCGGCATTACATATATTTCTATTTATATTTTTAATGTAACAAAGTCGCGTGTATTATCCTTTGGATATAACTATTTATGATGTACAAAGCCAGTGAGGTCGTTTGAGTTAGTTACAAACGTCATCAATCCCATTAGCGTTTACATGTCGCTCTGGTGTAATCCCCTAAATCCGTTTCATCTTATTTGGCGTTCCGATTAAACTAGCTGATCCGTTTTAGCCGGCAGAGGTTCCCACACTAAATATATATCTTCATATAGGGCGACCCATGAGCTACGCGCTGTCAAGTCTTATTGTCGACAAGATCGTTTTAGCATCCTGAGATGGCGGGATCGACAACCTCTAAATCTATCTGTAAAGTCTTATTAAAATGAATGTAAGCAAAAATGAAATATAATTAAGGATTTTCTTTTTTTTCTCCTTTAGTACTTGCGCTCTTCGGATGTTGGATAACCATCATCTCACCTAGCCGGAACAAGAAATTTAATGATGGTCAATTTTCTCGGTCTAGATGAGGAAGTTAACAATTTTTGCTCAAAACATACTTATGATATACCGTTCTACCTAGATTAAAATTAACGTCCTGAAGTCAACGTTGCTAGGTATTTCGGGGTGCTTTCACGCTTTACTAATTTAAATATCTCTAAAACTATACCACCTAAAAGCATAAAGTAAATGGCAAATTTTGTCTTTAATAACTACCAGTGATAATGAATAAATTTATTTTATAAGGATTCTTATTTTATTGCTAATGTCTTCAACAAACACTGTCTACTTATTTTTCTTATTTTTTAGGCATAAAAGCAGTTATTGTAGCTTAAATATAAAAGTTAGATATATATGCTGTCGCCGATTCTTTTATAGATCTCTCTAAGGTCGATGTTTTTGTCTTATATGGTTTTCACATATATAAAACCGTTTCGTCAGCGCAATCCGATAAATCAACTTATCAGGTCATTTTCTACCGCATAATTTACAAATATCATGATTTCGTATTGAAAGTCAATATTTATCACAATAAAATATAGTCTATAGCGCTCATAGATAATGGAGCTTTCCATTAATGAAAGATGTTTTGAAATCGTATTAGTAGTTTCGGAGATTACCCTTGCATCCAAACTTAAAAACTTACATACATACGAACTTACAAACTTACAAACATTACTTCTTCATAATTTATTAGTATAGCCGATTGGCATATTCGATTCTGACCTGATGGGATCTCATTGGTGGGGAGTTAATATCTGACCTGGTCGATATTAACTCCCCAATGAGAAGCACGCGCCAATTTGACCTTTGTCGATTGCCACGTTTTAAAACGAACGCATCTAGGAATGGAGTACTCCCACGCTGCTGTTAGCTTTATAATGCCCATTTAAATGATGTTGACATTTTGAATATTTCCATAAACACCTATAGGTAAATACGCCGTAAATCAATTCCCAACTAATAAAATTAAGTGACTTTTTGTTATAGGTATTTTACTGATTATTATCACTATTATTATGGTTTTATGATGATTGAATATTGTTATTTTATATCAGTTTATATACTGAACACAATATTTACACAAAAACTTTTACACAATATATCGAACATTCTAGATACCCAACCCTCACACTAACGCTCACGCTCACATCACACACACACACACACACACACACTCAGCAGATTGACACACACATCCTAAACATAAGCCTCTTATATACAAGTGAAATTTTAAGAAATTTTGTTTTATTATGTATTTGCCAATGCAATTTCTGTAATTTTATTGAATATCATTATTCATTTTAATACTGTGTGATTACCAAAATAAAGAATTCATTCGTATTGAATTGAATACAAAATATCTGTTTCATATATTTGCTTCAATATATAATACAGACACCTTACCGGCTATCTTGTTGTAGAGTACCCTGAATACGACTGGCAAAATAGCGGAAAACCTAGTGATACCTTAGAATTAAAATCTGTAATCTATTCTTATTTTTTTAGTTAAACAGCTAGAGGGCGTACAATTTAAAAAAAAACATCAAGGAGATGCTGATTTCCCTTTCTGTGGTCTGGCCTCAGAGACATAACTTTTCAAATATTGTGCCGATTATAATGATTTTAAAAAGTAGAGCCTTATTGTCTGTTTATTTAATTTCGTCTAATATTAGTACCTTTAATTTTTAAATACATAGAGCAGCTTTAATTGGATTATTTAACATTTTACAACCTGAATATTACGATAACTTTTACTACGTACATATCTATTCAAATTATTGACTGTTTCAATTAATAGGCTTCTATTTTCATTATTTATATTTATATTATGTCAATAGAGTGATTAAATCCTTGACTACCTATGTATGTTAAGTTAAGAGTAGTAACGAGACTTACTACCTAAAACAATTATTTTGAAACGTCCAAGAGCGGATTTTAGCTGTCAATTGGACACGAAAAAAAAATTGTGTAATGTACCCCACTACGTTAGTTCTTTAAACCATGTCCATACTTCTACGGCAATTCTCCTGGTGCCTATAACTTTGGTCTCGATTCATCCACGTATAAATCGAAGTTTGTATGCCGAAAGAAAACAATTATCCTGTTTATTATATAGGATAGTTGTGTTTAGCAAAGTGAATTTACACGTATTGTAACGAACATTGTGAAAAGGGGCTGGCGAGAAATAGCCTATGACAATGATATCAAAAAATCAATATGTTATACACTTGCGGTTGAATAGATATTCAGCAACGCGATCGCTTATACACTCTCAGCCA
>OX155971.1:21677605-21757605 GCA_944548615.1 Micropterix aruncella
ACGCCGGCGAATAATTGGAGAAGTCTGGAAATGCTCTTATAAGTTTCCTATGCAGCGGGGGTGGTCGTTTACCTAAAGACAGCTACTCTTGAAACGATTCATTAGCCACCCGAACCCGAGTGGTAGACTGGTAAAGGACAAGACTGTCCATAGATTCGAACTGAATTATCGCTAACATTAGGTAGATGCCGCGCAAGCGACTTCGCACCCATAATCAGACAGGAGGACAAAGAAATCTGGTTAAATCTGGTAGTGAGGGCGCAAGCTTGCCCGCCTGTTTGACTTGGCAGTGCCACGCAGTGCGGCGTTGTACTCTTACGGGCAAGTTGGCGGTGGACTGTTTAGTCACTAAGTCTCAGATGGTCAATATAATTAAGGCGACATACTACCAGAGAAAAATATCTGAAATAGACGGGGTCACTTTTGTAGGGTTTGACCTCACCTAACCTAACCTGACCTCACCTAAAAATCAGGCGTTGATGAAGCGACAGGCACCGATGCCTCGTGCTTAAGTGCCGGCGAGCGTGCGGATACTAAACGGTCGATCACAGTGCAGCCACAGTATAACTGTCTTTCCGCAGTAGTTGTATAAGGGTGGAATATCATCAAAAAAGAATCTACACAGAACCCAACATGTTATAATTGCCTACGCCTCAACGTCAATGGCAGTAGTATAGATGATGCAACAACGGTTGCAGAACTTTTTAATGACTATTTCAGCTCTATACCCTTAAATATCAGCTACCAGAATAAGGGAAATGATTCAGCTTTAGGCCTGCTTGAGGGCTATCGTAAAAGAAATCCAAATTCATTATTATTCTCCCCCACCAATTCTTTCGAAATAATTAAAGTTGCTAAATCCCTTAAAATTAAAAATTCAACAGACCTGTGGTATATATCTACCAAAATTCTAAAGAGTTCTGTAACCGTAATCTCGCATACTCTATCTTTTATATTTAATCGATGCATGGAACATGGATTCTTTCCCACCGAAATGAAGATGGCCAAAGTGGTACCGATATTTAAAAAAGGTTGTCCTGAAAATAGAGATAATTATCGGCCCATATCTCTTTTACCAATTTTCAGCAATTTTTTTTAAAAATTACTACTTACCCGACTTGTTAATTTCTTTGCTGAAAACCAAATCCTGTCGAAAAAACAATTTGGATTTCAAAAAAATCTCTCTACGAAAGATGCAATCGCCAGTCTAATTAAAAAAACACTACATGGGCTACATGGAAAAAACCGTAGGCATTTTCTGTGATCTCTCTAAGGCTTTTGATTGCGTAGACCACTCAATTCTACTTGAAAAATTGGAATACTACGGCATTAGGAATAAGGAACTGCAAGTCATTGAATCTTATTTGCAAGAACGCACTCAGATTACGCAAGTCGAAAATAGCAAGTGCGCGCCAAGAATATCAACAAAGGTGTTCCTCAAGGATCAATACTAGGACCTTTTCTTTTCCTCGTTTATATTAATGACATCCCAGAGTGCCAGAAATCCGTGGATGATGAAATTATTTTATTCGCCGATGATACTTCACTTCTTTTTAGCGATAAAATAAAGACACTTTGGCCCAAAGAATAAAAGAAACAATAGACAGGCTTAGTATTTGGTTCCAAGCAAATAAATTGTCACTTAACGTAAATAAATCAAAAGCAATATGCTTCTCTTTGCGGCCGTCTGATTCCAATGAAATGGACGTATACTTTGGGTCTGATAAACTAGAAAATGTCCCCTCCACTAAATTTCTCGGATTAGAAATTGATCAAAAATTACAATGGTCTGATCACTTAAATGATCTCAGTAAAAAAATGTGCAGTGCTATATTCGCTATTAGAAAGATAAGAAATTTATGCGGTTTTGAAGCCTCTAAATCTGTTTATTTTGCATATTTCCACTCCCTCACAACGTATGGCCTTCTGTTTTGGGGAATGGCATCAAACTCAAAAAGAATTTTTCTCCTCCAGAAAAGAGCGGTACGCAGTTTATCTTTTTCTCGGCAAGAAGTTCTTGTAAGCCGCTGTTCGTAAAATCAGGAATCATGACTCTATTTTCTTCCTACATCTACCAAAATATTATGTACGCCCGTAGACACCTAGCAGAAGTTCCGGTGAATAATGATTTTCATCATCACGGTACGAGGAATAAATCCAATCTCCATATGAACCGAGAGCGACTTAGCAAAGTGCGATACAGTTTTATACGCCAAAATTTTTCCTTCGATAATAAGATTCCAGAGAAAATGAAAAGCCTTGGAGAGGACCAATTAAAAAAGATAATTATAAATAGTTTGGTAAGAAACGCAATTTATGACATAAGGGAGTTTGAAAATTCCGAGGTTATTTTCCATGTTGATAATTAGCAAAAATTTTTAAAATTTTAAACATAACGGAATTATGATAGCTGACATTCTAATTCTCATATAATTTAGTATACATCTATTTATGTTTAAAAAATACGAAGGCATATTGCTGGATTGACAAAAAAAATATTTTATGATGATTATTCTACATAGAATTTGTATTTCTATTTTAATATATTATTCTCTCTTACTATTTAATGACATTAGTATATTTTGATTATTTGTAAGTAGGTAATATTGAATATAATATTACAGCCATGACAACTATCATGATAGTTATGTTTTTAATAATTAAATTTTAAGCATTTAATTTTGTGACGCATCCAAGTGTAGGAATGCCTATCTACTGGAGTAGTTGATTGTATTGTATTGTTAAGAGTAAAGAATATTTAGAGGAACTCTCAGAGCGCTCTCACGTTTTAATTAATTGTAGTAAAGTTAGAGCCTAATTAAAAAATGTGGTTATGCGTGACGATAGAGAATTAACGAGCCAATATGATTAAATTAAAATCACTCACCGCTTAAGAGTACATTGTAGAAGTAATCACTCCTGAAAGTTTTCGAAATCAGATTAAAGCCTTAATGTCCAAAACAATGAGCAACATTTTTGAATCTAATTTATAAATTGGATTCTTATCTAGCGATTCGCTTAGATTTTTTTTAAAATTAGTGCTTATATTTAAAAAAAAAAAACATGTAACAAAAGTTCATCAGATATGATCGTGCTTAGGTATCATGTCACCTTATACCATCCTAAGGTTTGGTTCCTAAGGCCAGATTTTGCTATGTGCCTCGTTTATAATAAAATAATACCTGTATGATGGACTCGTATGAGTACTGGGTGATTCACAAATAATGGCATTAATGTCACGAATAATCTATAAATATTTATTTAGGTTCCAATTATCGGTTCCAGGGCGCTAATTCGTTATACTCGGTGCTCCAAGTGCACACATAAAAAATGCAGAATAGTTGTCGCCGCCTGATAATTGGTTCTGAGAGAGGGTTTGAAGGATCGACGTCTACGGAAGTGTCGTCAGGTTAAATTCGAAAAATCGTCAGGGGTGGTATATTTCCGTGAATTGACGTCATCCTATAGGTTGAGAGTGTTTGTGAAGCGAAAAGACGGTTACGTTTTATTCGGTATTGGAGAGATATAAATGATATATTTCTGTATCGAAGAATAGTTGTTTCTAAAAGGTTGATACTGCAAATATTTTTTTAGACTTTTTTAGACTGGAAACTGAGCGCTTTTGAATATTCGCGCCAAGTGCGTATGCGCTTCAACGATGTAGCTGTGCGGCGCGTTGATCCGATGGGTATACGGTAGAGCCCTCTACACGCACACCTGTCGAAGTGGCGACCTCAAGTAGTAGTACGTCCTCGCGCCGGCAGATGGCGCTGGCTACCTTTATGTACGACGGCCGTCGGCCCTCGCGTATATCGAATGGATACCTGCTTCGGTTCGGATCGCCGCCGCTGGGCGGCTCCTACACGATTTTTTGTCAAACGATTAATTTCTGGATCGCGGTGACAACTCTACAGTGTTGAAAGTGTATCTCATCACACCCGCAGAGTCGATGCCTCCTTTACGGGAGTGTTATTAAGTAAGTAAAGCGGTCCATAAATTTACGAGGGCTGGTATGCCACTAAGTGCTCTTGGAGCGCTGCGCCGCGACACTGCATAAATTCATGCCACTGGCAAGATGCACACTATCCTAAAGCGTTTACGATAATATATTAATTACACTTCATTGTCATTCCTTGAGAGTTTACGAATGCTATCAACTTGCGGTGTCAACTACAACGGGCGAGCCCGTCACAACAGGACGTTTTAACGATTTTCTCGTTCTGTCGCCCTGCAGTGAACGTAGAAGACTTTGGACGAAACAAATCCAACGTCCAGCTACGTCACAACCCGCAAGAAGCCAACGCCTTACCGCGAGATAGCCAGTGTTACCTGGCGAGCCGACCCTCGCGCCCTTGCTTCCAATTGTGACCAGATTTCTCCGGTCTCTCGATTGGTTCCGAGTTCGAGGTCGCTTGCGCGGTCCTCTCCCTTACGAAGCGGTGAAACGGTGTGAACCGTATCTGTCGCGGACCAAGCCGTCCTTTGCCCGACTCTGAACCGGGATCGGATGGCCAATGGTCATTTCAAGAGCAGTCGCCGTAATGTAGACAACCACCCCCGCTCTATAGGAAACAATACAGTTCCCAGACTCCCCCGATTGTTAGTCGGAGAGCACAGTCGATTGGCTTGCGCCGCTCGGTGCGCAGACCGTCCAGGAGCGCCAGAGGTTTGATTACCAGGGGAGACTGGTTGACCCAGTGTCCTACCCAGGCTCGCACCCCATGCGTGGAGGCCATCGGATGGGTGTTGACCCGTGAGTGTGACCGACCCTGAACACATGGGTCATCGTGGCCACCTCATCATGGGCCCATTAGCTCCCACGAATGCTATCAGACCTGAGGTAAGGAAATAATGGTCTGAGCTAAGGAGATACACCAGCATGCGTATTATTCGATATAGCTCTAGGTAATTAGCAGCCCCGTCCGATTTTCCTCAGCCTCCTATATAGGAGGAGAGGAAAATCGGACTATCTGCCCCAGGCGGCAATTTAAATTTAATGGGGGAGCCTGGTTTAGAAAGCCAATAAAGATCAAATAAAATCAAATCATTTATTGCCAACGAATACATAGTTATATTACATTTACAATTGTGATATGATTAGATTCTTCATTCTAGTAGTAATTAGGTAGGTAGAAATCAACTCAATATTTTATGATTCTATTACCTTAAATAAAATGAATAGTGTACCTATTGCAATAAAAATAAGAAAGTTATTATGAACATACTATATCGTTCTTAACAATAATGATAAAAATGTGGATATACTTTTTAATAAAATCAATAAATGTAATGTCTAAAATAGCAAAAAAAATGAAAATTGTCTAAAAGTAACATAAAATGTCTTAGGTGATTTCATTGCAAATAAAACTAGTCTATAGCCCTCATTTGGTAAATAAACTGTTGTTGTTAGTTCCACCACGAAGGGTTCGCTCTCCTCGTACGTTCGAAATCCCTCGTGTGAACACTAGTTACGCCCAAAACTCTGTTATGCACCGCTTGATGACCACATATAATAGACGATTCGAAGATATCGACATTTTTTACCTGAATCAACCTAAATTCAGCGAAGCTGTCCTTAGCTCACTAGGCGTCTAGGAAGTGATTACACAGTGAATATAATTTGAATATCTATATCCTATCTTACATATATCCCATCCCTCTCCTTTCCTATCCTTACAATAGTTCAATTGCAATTTAATTTAATTTAATTTAGTGCAATGCAATTTTTTGATCTACCGTATAAGAAAATAATGTAGGAAACAATTAATCGGCAAGCGAAACTGTGTATTAGAATAATTAGTAATAATTAATGAAGCGCTGTATGTTTCCCGAAATAAATAAAATAAATAAATAAATAAAATCTTATTAATATGTACCTAATAATAGAAATAGTCAATAAATTATAGTCAAATATAAAATCGATTAGTCATCTATTTAGCAATAGAAATAGTCAAGATACACACAGTTTTTAGAGATCTATAATATTGTACAATTCTTTTTCAATGAGATATAATTTCAGCGTATTCTTAAATTGGGGTATTTTTCCTTCCCCGCATATTTTTTTTGATACTTAGGGGTAGCTTGTTGTAGCATATCATTTCGACGTAGTTCGGATCCCTTTTAAAAAGTTCTAGTTTTGAAAACAAGCTCGGAAAAATTCGGAACGATCCGGGTCCGGTGATAAGTGCCATTGCTTTGATGCCGACAACAGAGAAACAATATTTTAAAAATACGACGAATTTCTATAATAATAATTTTATGATAACGGTATAACAGCAGATACGAGAGATATTTACATGGTTTAAAAAGTCTCTAATGGCATGGGTCTCAAAATCAATCAACAAACATTGAATACTTAAGTTAAGTTTAATTCACATGCCTGAAATAGCACCTATGATATCAGCATTTAAATTAAAATGGTATTACTGGTAGCCAATCCATGTGATACAAATTGCTTTAAAACTAACTGAGCAAAATAAAAGAAGAGGTCGTCCTCCACTGACCTGGTGGTCCAACATCAAAAGAGATCTCAAGAAAGCCCAATTGTCCGAACCGACACCCAAGATCGTCCGAACCGATCAACCCAAGTGCAGAAAAGTGAGGAAACCCTACCACAAATAATGGGAATAGAAGAGAACGAAGAAAGAGCACTAGTTTATACTATTCGACTACACGGTGGACTCGAAACTGTTAAAAAAGAAAAATGATCGACAGGAGCTTCGGTCCGGAGGAGAGGTTTATTTTTTTAGTTAGTGTATAAATGAGGCTTTAATATTAATGAAGAATGGCCCTGAAACAAAGTGAAACACTTTCACAAAAAACAAAGAAATGCCACAACGTACTTTAGACGTCGTACCGTCACTAATGGGCTGAGCGACTTAACGAGAGGCGTCACTTTCGAACATTCCAGTTTCGCCACACCAGAAATATAAAGGTTTTTTATTAATATTTTTTCAATTAGGAAACCACAGCTACTCCTTTCACTTATTATATTTAAAACTATAGCAATTTTAGGAAAAAAACTGAGAAAATTTACTTGAGAAATGCTTATATGACAATTAATATATTTAATCTATAGTAATATTATAAAGAGGTAAAGTTTGTGACGTTGTAGGAAGTAATCTCTGGATCTACTGAACCGGTTTTGAAAATTCTTTTACCAATAGAAGACCACGTTATTTGTGAGTGTCATAGGCTATATATTAATCCGAAAAATGAAAAGACTTTTTCGTGGTAGTCGGATTTGCAAAGTAAGTCGGAGAATAAGCGGTCGAACGAAAACGCTTCTAACTAACGCTGCCTTAACGATGAGAGATATATGATAAGGTTCTAGAGAAAAGTTGTAGAGCTTGATAATGCCTACAAAAAAGTCAGCGGCAGCATATGTCTACCTTTAATAATTAAGTCACAAAAAGTAGTATTTTATATTAAAAAAAATAATTTAAATCGTTAGGTCATGTTTATTGGTCATATTATCAACAATTATGAATTCTTATCAAAATAAGTAAATTTATTGTCTCAAGTGTTTAAAACAAAAGACTTCTCCCTTTTACTGCATAAATAGTAAAGAGATAATACGCTCACAAATAAGACACTCACAAGAAGACACTCAGAAATAACGGTATTATAGTCAAATTGGCATGCAAATATACATACATATTCAGTAAAAATATAACCCTTCTTTTGGCAGTCAGGAAATAAATCATAGCACTCAGTACTAACCGAACCACACTCATAATTTCATCTCAGGTAAAAAGTTTTACCGCTCAACGAAGTGGGCACTGGTCAGCTAGTAGATTATATTTTGTGGAGTTTCAAATTATTTTGATATTAGTCTCATTTGTGATTTGTAAATTTATTCTTAATCCTTAAGTTTAGTTTCTGATTCTCATTGCGTTACTCTATTTTTTTTTGTTAAAGTATTTAAATTAAAAAAAAATGAATTATTATTTATTATACTTTTTTTGTTTGTATTTTTTTGTTATTCCTGATTTCTATAATAATTTGTTTTTTTTTTCAATTTGTTTTTTTAATGTTTGTTTTATTTCGGTGTTGCCATTTTAAACGCAGAAGTAGGTATGTGTAGTACAAATGTACCCAGGAGGTTAAACCAATCATACTCATAAATAATCAAAAAGTTGGGGGGATCATACTCATAAATAATCAAATAGCCAGCGACTAAAAAGTACCATACTTTTGGATAAAGTGATACTTTCAGATCAGACAGTATTGTGGCCATAAAATGCAGGGGTAGGTAGGTACAGTCAGCAGGCCAGATTCCAGGACACATGGCGCTGGCGTATTAGGAAAGGTGTAATTTTAATTAGTACCCTCAAAGTGTTTTGGAAAAGCTGAAAATTCATTAGTGGACAGTGGATGCTATAAAGAACTCGACGCATATGTTCAGACTGCTTTCTAATCGAACGCGTAGCGTCAGCATCTCCATACATGTCACGTATCGGTCTATGACGCATCGATCTACTGTGCCGCGCAATATAATGGTCGCTATGGCGCAATATAATGGTAAAGATAAAAATGGCTGAGATGTATGTACATAATAATGGCATTCTAACCTATATATAAATGTGATAGATGACAATAATAATAGAATGTTACCATTGTTATCGCTCGTAAAATAATTGGATGTTTATAATCCATTCATTATCAATGTTATGATAGATGGCCAAATAAATTTCTCTTACTTTCGAAGTCAATGGTAACAGCGCCACCAGCATTTAACGGCAAAATGTCCTATAGGGGTGAGCAATCGAATACACTACATAATCAATGATGTAAATCATCAAATATCTATACGTAACTTCCCATTTAAGCACGCAGATATTTGATGATAATTAGACGAATCGTATATTTTTGGACCGTCGTCAAATCCTGGATATGAATATAGCATGTGATTTGGTTCATTTTAATATAACTTCAGCTAATCTGTAACACGACATTCATTGACTGTTAGGCGGTACGAAGTTCGCCGGGTCAGCTAGTTAGTAAATAAAGACTGCTGGAAAACAAAGAAGACAAATGAATAAAAAGCACATAGGTACTATGAAATGAAGATGTTCAGGTGGGCGGGAGGTGTACACCTTTCCTAGTAAGCCAGCGCTAGGTGTCGCGGATTCTGGCCTGCTGACTGTACCCCGGCATTCTATGGCCTAAATACTGTCTGATCTGAAAGTATAAGTTTTCCCAAAACTCTTTTTTGTCGCTGGCTCCCCAACTATTTGATCATTTAACCCTTCGAGTAGCGGCGTAATTGCATGGCAAAGCGAGACAATTTATGGAATTTCTCGCAATATCGCCGCGCTCGACAAAAAATACTATAACTATGGAACTTCTATAGCAATCATAAAAAGAATAACTGTGTAATGATTGCATTGAAATTTTGTATATAGTATATTGAAATCTCATTTTGTAAAACAATTAGATAAATTAGAATAAATATGAGAAAGTCGAAAAAGTGAAAAAAACCCGGCATTTCTAACTTGTACTTGTCTTACGGAAAAATCAGGAACCCAATTTAGAAATTGTAAATACTATCGTGATCTTTATTAGATTCTCTATCAAAAGAAAAATTCGTTTTACTTATTTAAGTACAAAAATATTTAGATATTAAGCTCATAAAAACCAACAAAATTTTTGATGATTTCTCGAAATAAAAAATGATGATGTTTGACAATGGAATTTTACCAGAAATATCCACGAAATGACGCGCGAAATTATTCTAGCTGCCGTCTATAATAATGAGATATTTGGTATGGATTTTAGGATGCGTTCGAATTAGGAAATAATATTACCGTGCGCTCCGGGAGCAAGCCGCCAATATTGGTCGTTACGTAGTCAACGGTGTTCTGATGTGCAACCAAATTTGGTTGTTATGTAACCGAAAGGTTAAGAGTATGATTGCTTTAAACAACGTGGAGACAGTGCTGCGACCCGATATTTTATATTCGTGGCCCGGTGCCGGGTTTTTTGGGGTGCGCTGGCATAGGTCATTTAAATAAATGTTAAACAAAATGGGACTTTTGGGAATGAAAACTCGCCGTAATGACCGGTATGTAGCATACGTATTCTGCTTGCGGCATAAGTTATGTAAAGGAAATGCTTAATGCAGGCTCACACAAAACGGATCGCGCAGCGGCGGAGCGTTCGCTTAATTATACAGGGTGGTGGAAATGGCGTTTGACGCCCGGGGAATGCCCAGCGGCCGTTACGTCCCTTTTATATTTCCTTACCTTTCACAATTTTCGCTCCGCCTTTTTTGCCGGCGCGATGCCTCGGGGTCGATTTAAAACTGTAGGGGGCGAATAAATCCGATCGGGTATAGGGGAGACGTTTTTTATATTCTCTGTGGACTGAAAACCAGGAGGGTGCTATATTTGTAGGTGATAGATTTGCACAAAAGGGAATCGGCATTTAAGGCCCACTACATCATAAAACATACATCATAAAACATACATCATAAAACAAAAAAAAAATATCCTTATGTACAACATTAATTACTAGAACGACTGATCTCAATTACGAGCCGTTTCTGAATTATATCCTATTAAATATGGCTAATTACCTGTATCCCACAGGCCCTAGGGTAACTAACACATCCAGGCATTGTATTTTTAATAACTGTTTAAACGAAAACCGTCACAGAATACCAGGAACGATAGAGTATATAATTATAAATAGGATAGAAAACGAATTTACCGCGTGAAATTTGTAGGACCCGACGTTTCGGTGACGTTGCACCCGCCGTTGTCTAGGGTAGACTGAAGAGCTGTCAGTCCGTTGTTTTGCGGGTAGGCCGCAAACCGCTGCCGCCACTGCGTAGGTTATAACGGTGGTGGGGGGCCGGGCTCGGAGCGCGGGAATTTTTAAAATCCGTCTTGCACACAACACTCACTGTATCCTGTTTTACGTCTTTACGTTCGGCGTTCGGCGGCGGGAACATTTTAAGAAGAGGGTTCCACGTAGAAGAGAGTTTGTAGCCGTCATCTCTATTGAAGTTCGGAGTTCTTCTTATTTCAATGGCTTCCCGGATCATGCGAGGAAAGTAGAATTGTTCCTTGGATAGAACAATGGGATTTTGAAACTGCATCCAGTGGTTACTTCCGCTATCCAATATATGTTCGCAGATCGCCGATTTTTCTCGCTGGACGTTTTTAACAGCTTTGATGTGTTCTGTCAGTCGCGTGGCTATGGGCCGTTTCGTTTGTCCAACGTAGGCTAGACCGCAGCTGCATTCGACTTTATACACACCCGGGGTTTGCAGTGGTATTACATCCTTTACAGGCCTCAAAAATCGAGCTATATTTTGGGTCGGTTTGAAGATCGTTTTTATATCGAATCTGTTTAGCATCTTACTTATTCGATCAGTCACGCCCTTGACGTATGGTAAGAATGCTCTTGATCTGCTCGGTTTTTGAGTTTCGTCCGTATTAGATCGTGTGCGTGTCTCGTGATATTTTCCGTATCCATTTTTCCTAAGGACATCATTGACATGTTCCATCTCCTTCGGAAAATGCTCAGTGTCGCATAGATCGCGTGCTCGATTCACGAGCGACGTTTGCACTGAACGTAGATGGTAGGGATGATGGTGTGAGCTTGCATGCAAATATCTGTCCGTATGTGTGGGCTTCCGATATACCGTATGTCCGAGAGTATTGTCACTTCTCCTCGTCACTTTGACATCCAAAAATGGTAAGGAACCGTCCTTCTCTACTTCATAGGTGAAACTGATTTTTGGGTGTATGGAGTTTAGATGACCCAGGAATTCTTTCACCGTTTGAATGTTGCCTTTCAGGATGCATAAGGTATCATCCACGTAGCGAAGCCAGAGAATGGGTTTAATTTTGGAGGTTTTTATGGCTAATTCCTCAAAATATTCCATATATAGGTCACTAACTATCGGCGATACGGGGCATCCCATTGCTACTCCGTCGATTTGTTTGTAATAATCGCCGTTCCATAGAAAGTAGAAACGTCGGGTCCTACAAATTTCACGCGGTAAATTCGTTTTCTATCCTATTTATAATGTCAAACAACCGCGATAGTCTTCGATTTTATGATAGAGTATATACTCTGTGTGAGTACATACCTATATCCCTAAGAAGTTTATCGGCAGTATATGGAAGGGAAATACTGGGATATGTTAATTGAACTCTGTAATGTGTCTCGTGAATTCGTTGCCAGTCTGTTTACTGACGTGGTGTGCCCAGTTACCGTACAGCATAATATAGATAGATAGATAGATAGATTTTTTATTCGAAGTAGACTTACAGTACTTTCCGAACGTCTTATGTTTCTAGATATTTATGCCTTGCTTGTAGGCATTGATTACTACACTATATAATCAATAGCTTTACGTAATAGTAATAATAATAATAATAATAACACTTTACAAATGGTTTTCATAGCTATGTTACACAACAACGACTTGACCAGACCAATGTATCGCTTAAAAAATCTTAAATTTTATAATAGCCTTTAGAGCACAAAGTATCTTTAACATTTTTTCTAAATTTAGTGTCTGGTAAAAGGGTTAGTTCCTCAGGCAAAGTGTTATAAAAGCGAACACCGTCTCCAATGAAAGATTTACTCACTTTTGCTAACCTAGAGCCCGTAATGGCTAGTTTATTTTTTAACCTGGTGTTCCTATTGTGAATGTCACCCAACCTACGGAACCTGTGCAAGTTTTACGAACATACATGATGTTATCGAATAAATACTGACTATGTTTATAGTCAGCATATTGATTTCTTTAAATTTCTCTTTTAGCGATGCTCGGGAGTTTAAACAATAAATGGATCGTATGGCTCTTTTCTGTAAAGTAAATGTCGTTTGCATATCGGCTGCGCGGCCCCAGAGAAAAATCCCATATGACATTCAACTATGGAAGTAGCTGAAATAGACAGATATACTATCTTTTATGATCTTCATTGCAAATAATTTATTATAAATAAATAATATGCATTGGGGTATAAGTGTAATTAGCCATATGAAGATTACGAACTTCAAACTCCGACACTTCTCATAATTAAGGTAAGTTGTAGTAGTAATAAATATTGTAGATAAAGAGATCTTTTCAATGAAAAATACGCTATTGTTATTAGAGAGGTGAGCCCAGCGCCCATACATTATTGCCGATTCACTTTCACTTTAACATCGTCTGTAGATAAATTTTTGCAGGCTATAGATTTGCCGGAGTCATTTTTGCAATCGTCACAATGTCTTGAGTCACATTTAAATCACGTTTGAAGAATGGAGACTAAGGATATATGCTATGAATAAAAATAGTTTTTTTGAAATCATCGGTTTAGATTTTTTTATATTGTTTACATTAAAGCATTCAATTTTTATTTTGGTATACAGGTTTCAATAGGTAATTATTTCTCTCTCCGCAATATTTCTGTTATGTAATCAGCCTATATAAAAATGCGAAAGATGTCACTAATAATTGTATGTTATTGTTGTTATCATTGGCAAAATTATTGGATTTATAATCAGTCAGTCATTATAAATATCCCAATAAATTGCTATAAAGGTTGAAGTCAAGTAACTCCTCTGGGTAATGCTGTGTTTTATTGGTGCCAGTGGATGAGAAGTTTAACTGTCGTCGTCAGCTTTAATTAAATTCGGCGGCTTCTATTTACGTAAAAATATTTACGAATATTAAAAAATAAATATTATTAAAAATAGTTTTGCCTTCCTCGCTACAGACAATGCCTAGTTAGGAGTGACGCGAAATAATTTTTAAAAAAAATTATTCCTGTGTATTTTATTAAAAAAACTTTTTTTTTAAAGAAATGCTTGTATTATTTCTGTACCTATATAAGTTTTCTGGCATATCTGTAGTGTATACAACAAATAATAAGATTGGTGATATATCGCACCTCCGATCAATTAGAGTTTGACTTGAAAAAAACAGTTATGGTGTTTCTTTATTAAAATTATCGCCATTTCTCATTTTACACTCCCAAAAAGCGTTAAAACTATTAGTTCACTAATTCGTCAATGGCACTAGTGATGTAATAGTTATGACTCTTTTTGCAAGTTTAAATTGAGATATGGCGATATTTTTTACAAAGAAACATCATAATTAGAATATTTCAAGTTATAACTCTATTCGTTGGGGACGTGTGATATGTGATCCTTGCAAGCACCTATAGAAAAGATCAGTAGAATACCTCAATATTAAAGAGAGTTTAAAGCGTAGTCCGTCTCTGAAGCCCACATGTACTGTCTCCAAGTTGTTGGTAATTGTGTATGATCTATAGGATGACTCATGGTCCCCTAATTTTAGATCGTTTAAAGGAAACGTCATATCTGTGTGTATGTACACATTGGCCGTTTTAAACAGGGCTGACACGTGTTTGGCGGCTCGTATATCCGAATCACCATTTGACTAATGAAATTGGCAGAGGTGCGCTAGGTGAAGTGAAATGGACCATTTGATACCACGTACGTTGGTGGGATGACCGAGCAATCAACGAAATTAACCTTCAAATATTTCAAGCGGTTCGTGTTTATTTATTCAAGGGATTTGTTTCTGGAAACCGATGGGCTTTCTGCCATTTCTTTGTTTACATAGGAAATATACTGGAAAATTGTAAAGAAATAAACAAACTGAGCATGACTGACTTCATAGTTATTGATATTTATTAATTAATTAATTTATTTATTTAGTTATTTAATATTTAATTTCTATAAAACATTGTTTTTCGTTAAACGAACAACAGGAACCGAATAATTATTCGATTCTGAAAACCAACTGGCACTAACTCTTTCTGGGGCGAACAGGGATCTAATAATAAAACATTTTTTTTACCATTATAGTAAAATGCTCATAAAACTAAATAGCCCTAAGTGTGCTCCTCAAAAAAATACATAAATCGAATTTCCATTATAAAATCGGCATTAATATTGAACATACAATTCCTGCAAATAGACTGAGACCATTAGAATAGTTTTGAAACTTTATAATAAGATGAAGAAAGTTTTGAGAATGAAAACAAAGAAAGGGATTAAAAGAAATATTTTAGGTATGTCGTTAAACCTTTTATTTTGGCTATAAAAATTGAAATTTTTACATCCACAGTGTAAAAGAATAAATCAAAATTTCACCAAAATATAGGAGATTTTGTTAAAACAATTTATTGAAACCAAAAAATATTAAATTTAGTGTTGTTTACCCTTGTTTAATGATTATTTTATTTCCCTCAAATACGCAAACATTCTAGCCATTTATAGAAATAAAATAATTTAAAAACAAGGGCGTACGCCGCACAAGAAGTTCATATGAAATCCTTATTGAAATATTACAATTATTTTTGCTTTTTTAATTATCTATTTACATAACTAATAAAATATTAAATTAATTATTTTTGCAAAAACCTATATATATCGGATTTACTATCCCTTTTTTACTCTGTCAATTTACCAAAACTGTTTTTTAACTGCGAATATAACATTTTTTCCGAAATAACGACTATTACTAATCATGAAACCAATTTCCATTAGATTACTCATTTTTATCACAATTTAAAAATACGTATTTTCGATATACTTGCAGTTTGGTCCCATTTTTCCTGGTCCCATTATCAAAATCCTGTTCTGATGATGGGATCCATGAGGAATTGAGGAAACTCCTCAAATGTTATCATACAAAGTTGAAAATGAACATGGTAATTCGATTCCGATGAAAATGTATTTATTTTTATAGTAAGCATGACCTGATTTTACACCCTGGGTTGGCTTACAACGAGAAGACTCCTCAACGGTCAACAGCACAGACACGAAGCTTTGTATACTCATTCAGCTATGATAGCCCGTTCTAAGTTCCATCATGACATGGCTGCTTCACCCAGCGTTGGCTCCCGTCGAGGGGACTCCTTAAAAGTCAACAGCACAGACACGAAATTTTGTATATGCATTCAATTACGATAACCTGTTCTAAGTTTCACAAAGACAGGACTGCGGCACCCAAGGTTGGCTTCCAACAAGGGAACTCCTCAACGGTTAACAGCACAGGCACAACATTTTGTATACGCGTTCAACTATGACAGCCCGTTTGAAGTATCACCATGACATGGCTGCTGAACATATAAACCATTTTGGAATCGGTTTCTTTTTTGTTAAAAGTTTGTGTATTATTTTCTATAATTTATTCCAGACTGATAGTACAAAACATCATGTTCTCTAAATTGCTTTTCTACAGAATATTAGACCACACCATGCCTTATGATTGTCTGCATGCCTGGCACGTTAAAGTACGAGATGCCACAAGATGTTGAGTAAATGACATAGAATTAGACATCGTTGCAAGCTTCAAGCATGCAAATGTAGGATTTCTAACTTGTAGCGAGTTTTGTGTTCACGGCAAAGAAGTGGGGTCCTAGAAACGGCGTTGGATCGTTAGATTCGACGAGGGATGCATAACTACAATGATCGTACACTTGTTCGCCCTTACAAAATACCGTGTCGACCTGAAGCCGTTTGAAAGCGACCTTGCTATAGTACGGGCCAAAGGAACGTTCCGGTGAGGCAATAAATCATTAGGCCAGCCCGTCCCTTTTACTACCCGCTTGTAGGTATGCGCGTCGCAACCTTCGCAGATTATCTATCACATTATTATATTATTGATATTGAGCAGTGAAATTTTTGACGGATCACTTTTCAGTTCGTCAAAAAATTACAAAATGTTATGTATAAGGCACCGAGTCTGAATGTTAATATCACCCTTTAACTTCAACAGCTCCAGGTTAGAAATATTGTCTCCATTGCTCAACTGATAGACAAGTAATGATGTTTTATCTGCGCAGCATTTATAATATATATGTGTGGGACTCATTATTACAAAATGCCTCGATAACATTTTACTAATGACTGTTTAGAAATGAGTAATGAGCTATGATATGCCATGCTATGAAAATCAGTTATCTATTAAGTACTCATTTAATAAATCACATCACATAATTAGGTCATTATTTAATTACTCTAATTCTAAAATAATACTTAAACCGAAAATATTAATAAATATAGCAATCGGTACTATAATAAATGCAGATGTATAATACCGTTTCATCGAGCAAGCGAAATTCATGGATAAGCAATATGGACGTTAGCCGCATTGGCGAATACTTTTTATTTACTGTTCAACATTGTTTGCACAGTATAATATCTATATGTATAAACGATGCTGTGTGTATAAAAAAACCCACTAAAAACACGCTTTGCGGCCAACTATACGACGACGCGGCCAACTATACGCGCCAACTATACGACAGCATTACTTGTAGTACTTTCCACGACTTTCGCGGCCAACTATACGACACCATTACTTGTAGTACTTTCCACGCACCATTACATCACCATTACTTGGTATGCGCATTATTACTTCGCACCAACCAAAGTTCATTCCAAGACTTTTCTAACAAGTCCAAACACAGCTATGATACGATGTTCCATTATGAAGTTCCAGTTCATATCTTCCGACGCCATCATCAGATCAGTTCGACAGTACCATATTATAGTATTGTCATCAGAACTACATACAGCTGCCAATTTTCATGACGCTACGATCCTTGGAAGATGGTTAAATTAGTTACCTTAGATTCCATTACATAGTTACATACAGGTCGACCTAATAAAACGTAAGCGGTTATTCAGTTTGAATATTTTGCAGACCGCGACGCCCTTTGCCCGCCATGGTCACTCGGGATCGGGTGGCCGACGGATCGATTTAAGGGTTGAAGACGTCAAGTCGACAACTCCGCTGTCGTAGGAACGTACGTCTTCAGACCCCTCTGCTTATCTGGGGTGGTTGCGGACCTTACGGCGACTGCTCTTGAAACGACCATCGGCTACATCGGCTAACAGTCGGGCAAAGGATGCCATGGTCCACGATAGATTCGGTATACACCGTTTCACCGCTTCGTTAGGGAGAGGACCGCGCAAGCTAACTCGACCTCGTAACCAATCGAGAAACTGGAGTAATCTAGTCGAAATTGGCAGTAAGGGCGTGAGTGTAAGCCCGCTGGGTAACACTCCTGGCTATCTCGCGGTTATGGCGTTGGTCTCTTACGGGCATGTGGTGGAGCTTGACGGTGGACTGTTTTGTCCAAGTCTTCTGCGCTCACTTCAGGGAGACAGAACGACTAATCGTTAAAACTTCCTGAGATGACGGGTTCGCCCGTTGTAGTTGACAACTCTAGTTGCTTATCTGCCAACTGGGGACTTAACACCTAGCAAACCGGATGGTTCACCAACTGCCCAGTTCTGCCAGAGGTATTACCCCGAATTCGCGATCTTCTGATCCCAACCGCCTCCAACTGCAGAATTATGGCCGTGGCAAAAGCAACAGCAGCAATTTTCCGCCTACATGCAGAACAACGGATGACGACTGACAGCACTTCAGTCTACCCTGGACAATTGTCGGGTGCTGCCAAACAGGACGAGTTAAATTTCTTTTTATCTATCATATTATATTGGTAAAAAAACGATATTATGACGACCTCAATAAGGCAAAAAAGATCAAATCATAAAATATCGACTTAGCACATTGGCTTGCTGGAAAGTGAAGAACCGTGTCGCCTTTATAGTACTATTATTTTTATCTGCTTGCGGCACTGTCCCTTATAGTCGGGGAGCTAGTAATTTTTTTCGGTACTACATAATCTTCCCAGTCACTAAACGTCGATAAGAATATATTTAGTGACTAATTCTTGGTAGCGGACATGTATTTTGTAGGGCGTTTTCTGGTGGGTTGACCTGGAAAATGCTTTCGAAAATATAAATATTTATTTATTTATTTATTAATATTTCACACATTTATAATACTAGATTAATAAGATTAAAATCTACCTTGCTGGAGTAATGCCCGTACTAAGGTAGACTTTTATGTATTCTTTTTTTCCTTTTTTTTTTTTTAGTTGGTAAGTGTGACATAATGTAGCTGCATTTTTTTTAGCAATAAAGAAAATCATTTTACTGTCAAGTATAATGCATCATTGATTATAAAAAAAAATATGTAGCGGATTTATAGTTATGGCAAATGTTTCTGACACTTAAAAAACTTTTTTTTCAGATCAGAAAATTGGTCAAATGATACATGTAACATTATAACGATAGCATAGGATAACATCTTTTTGAGATTTAAGATGAGCAAAGCCTTGCCCGACTCATTTACATAATTCTCATCAGAGTGACACGCATTAAACGATGTTGATGCACATTAAACGAATTACGCGCATAAAACGCGAGTCTGGCGCGGCTTTAGCGATTATTAACACTAGCCCGATGTGGTTTTTTTCGTAGCATTGTATGATCAACAATTTCAGGACTGAGAAAATGAGAGCAATGAGTTTGTATTTTAGTCTAATTTAAAAATTTGCCAGACGCATTCCGCGATTTTCTAAAGTAGCCAGACTTCTTTCGAATTATAATTTATAATCTGTGAGAAAATCAATATGAACTATATTATAAGTTTTAAACGTGTAAAAACTTCTCCGAAAATCCGATACTTATCCGACTTAACAGAAACTTATCCGGACTTATCCGAAAATCACGATTTTTTCCGTTTCTGTAATTATTGAAAGATTTCTGCCAGACTGGTTTAGTTTAATTGTAAATCAGCCAGATTGTGAATTTATGATCTTTTTTTATGTATCTTTATTTGTGCATTTAGTTATCGCCTCTAGTGAATGTAAAAGATTAATAACTAGAAAATAAATGTAATACAATTCGAATGCAGCTCCTGTCCACCCATTCATCGCATAAACCTTGCCAGACTCGATAATAGACCAAACCAATTCCTTGATAACTCTGGACAGCCGCAAGCAAGTGGACGTGATATTTACAGATTTTTCAAAGGCTTTCGATAAAGTGAATACCTCATTGCTCTTACAGAAATTATATCGTTTAGGCATTCACGGTTCCTTGCTACGATGGATGGAATCATATTTATCGAATCGATCCCAATTAGTCCAAGTAAACGGACATTTGTCGAAAGCCATCGACGTCACCTCCGGTGTGCCACAGGGAAGCCATTTAGGGCCTGTATTATTCACGCTGTTTATCAACGACATCGGAAAATGTTTCAGGAAATCGCAATTCTTACTTTATGCTGATGACCTTAAAATTTTCAATACGATTGCTTCTGCTGATGACTGCTATGATATTCAAGCCGAGCTAATAAATTTACAAGAATATTGCGTAACGAATAAACTGTACTTAAACCTAAATAAATGCAAAACCATGTCTTTTTCTAGATCTCATCGGCCTACGCATTACCAATATGATATTAACGCGCATAAATTGGAAAGAGTTTTTGAATTCACCGACTTGGGTATAACATTTAATAGTAAACTTAGCTTCAATACCCATATCGAGCTAATGACTTCCAAATGTTACCAGTTGCTGGGATTCATTTGGAGGGTAACGAAGCCTTTCAAGGATTCCGCGTTGTTATGCTCCTGTTTACATCGCTTGTCCGGAGTAGATTGGAGTTTGGCAGCGTGATTTGGAATCCATGTTATGAACAATATGTTTCGGACATTGAAAGAGTTCAGAAAACGGTTCTGAGGTGGATGCGTTTTAAATTCTTTCAGGAAATAGAATTCGCCGATTACAACGCCCAAACTCACTTTTTTAAATGTCAATCTCTGAAGACGAGACGTACTCTTACAGATCTTCTCCTCATTAATTCACTTTTTACCCATAAACTCGACTGCCCTGATCTGCTCAGTTGTTTCCCGCTGAACGTTCCGTCGACCCACAGAACTCGTCGTTGTGATGTCTTCCGTCCGCCGCATTGTTCAACCAATAACGCTCTATTCTCGCCGGTGCCCCGTATAATGCACTCATTTGTGAAAATTGTTAATTGCTTTGATGGTATGCTTCTCAGTAAATCACAATTCAAGCAACTCGCCTCTGCAAAAATAACTGACTAAAAAAAAAAAAAAAATAAACACCAAACTGAAATTAAAATAAAATATTTAAGGTATTAGAAGAGTATAACAAAATAGGTAAATTATCAATAAGTAGAAAACGTTTTTAGATTTATATCAAATAACTTAATGTAATATTATCTCTAGTACGTAAGACTGATGTAAATCTGTTGTTTTTTCAAATAAAGAGAAAAAAAAAAAAAAAAAAAAAATAGACCAGATTTAATTACTTTTACGAACTGGAAAAAAAGGCCCTAAAAATATTCACTACCTCCCCGACTATAAAAACCTCACTAAATAACTCAGCAGGCGGTCGCTTAACACGCGGCTTAAACACGACACGGAAAAAAACCCAATACAAAGGCGGTAATACTGGCATAACTACAAATTGTAAAAAGGTTTCTGAATGTGTGGATCTTCGACACATAGACGTGGTTCATTAATGTAGAGCAAGTGTGGCCAACCCGCGGCCCGCGGGCCGCATGCGGCCCGCCGAGTGACAACTTGCGGCCCGCCGACCCTGAGTCACGAATGCGCGGGGTGTGAATTCATTAGGATGATGTTTTCATTTAAAATAAAAATAGTAAATGCTACTTAAAAAGCGGCGAAGGAAATCCAAACTTGGATCGGGAAATGCTAATATTTGAATGAGATATACTTACGGATGTGCACGACTTTCGACTGTGCAATGTAAGTTAAAGGGTCCCTTTGCAGTCGACTAACGATCACTATTCAATATTCATCCATATATCTCAAAAATCAAGCTAATCCTTTTGCAACACAAAATGCCTCCAATTGAGACGAATTAAAGCGAAAAAATCAAAAACAAAACACATTGATCACTTCGGCAAAGCCGTTTCATAAATGAAGGTGACATAACGAAATAATTCAAATTTCGAATGCTTCCAACATTTAATAATGATACAATTAGGCTGAGTTTGTTATCAACGAGCCACAAAT
The DNA here is from genome assembly GCA_944548615.1 of Micropterix aruncella. Lineage (NCBI taxonomy): Eukaryota > Metazoa > Arthropoda > Insecta > Lepidoptera > Micropterigidae > Micropterix > Micropterix aruncella. The sequence continues at coordinate 21,699,517 of OX155971.1, forward strand.
GATAAAAATGATAAAAATCTAAATACAATATACATCTAAATACAATCGAAATGATAAAAAAACCTCCATATGCTTAATGAAATGAAAGAAGAAACTTCAATCTTAATTTCTGGCAGATAAGTTTATATTAAAGATTGTATAATGTTATCAAAATAACTGGTATTTTGATAACATTATAAAATCTTTAGTTAAACTTCTCTGCCAGAAGTTTGATTGAAGTTTACCAGATTGAAGTTTCTTCTTTCATTTCATTGAGCATATGGATTTTTTTAAATATATTTTTTATTTTATTTTGATTTAATGGCTCGTTGATAACAAACTCAGCCTAATTGTATCATATTATTTCTGGTTTGCTTTTAAATTGCCAACAAACAGTTGGTTGTGCGGCCCGACGGGAAAACTTATTTCAAAAATTTGGCCCGCCTTCTGAAAAGGTTGGCCACCCTTGATGTAGAGCCTTCTGGTTGGTCTAATATCGTCTAAATGCCAAGCATTTGATTGATTCATTAATTTATTTATTTACAGTTACTTATTTATTTATTTACAAAGCATTTACAAAACATATTACTAATATTCATATTTATTTACATGTATATACATACTTATATTATTCAAAAAAATATGAATACGGCCGTTATGAGGATTAGCATGTGTGTTTTTCTGCTGCCCATTTAAATGCCAGGACTTGTTCTAAGGCAGCGAGCTATAGTTTTAAATGAAAAAAATAAAAAACATTTTCAGTACCAAATATACATATGATTTTCGTTTTTTTTTAAATTTGAAAATTTGAAGAAATTGACTGTTAAATAAAGGTTTGAAAAGCATTTGAGCGCACTGCGCCATCTAGCGGTAAGTAATATGTCGTAAATATACAATATTAGCAATATTTTACCTAGCGATAGATAGCGCATCATGATCATAGTTTTCATACTAATAATTAAAAAAAAACAAATAAAAAAAATGGTTTTAATTTTTAGTGTTTTTAACAAAAGTTGCTTATTTCGTTGTACTGATTCACTGACTAAAATAAATGACACATAAATAAATGACTAAAATAAATGACCACAATAAATGACTAAAATAATGACTAAAATAAATGACTAAAATAAATGACCACAAATTTTTCATAAAATCCTTAATAAAAAATTAATATAGATACAATAGTTTACTTTCTGTAACGGCAGTCCTGTTTTTTATTCTTTTTAAAATATTTATAAAAATTATAATAATAAACTCTTTATTTGCACTTAATTCGTATACAAAAATGCGAGCATATTGCCACATGGCAATGTCTTACAACTAACCTAAACACAGTGGTACATGCGCGCATTGTGAAAATAAAGATTATTACATAACATATAGACAAGTGGAAGAATTTAAAACTAATAATGCCCGAGGAGAGGAAATTGGGAGAAGAACAGGAGAGAAAGGGAAGAACTGATTACTTCTTAGAAATGTAGTAATCCTTAAGGTGAGTCTTAAACGATGGTAAAGAATGCGAGTTTCGTATATTTGCTGGGAGATCGTTCCAGAGTCTTGCACCATGGACACAGAAAGAATAGGAATAGAAATCACTATTATGGCTCGGAATTTTTAATAAACTGTTAGAGGCTGACCGAAGTACGAGACCGTGGGAACTTAGTGGTTCAAAAAGCTCGTGGATATGGGATGGTTTTGATTGGGAGAGCACACGATAGAGGAGAGCAAGTATATGAACATTTCTTCTTTGGCGTACTGGCAACCACTTTAACTGGGAGAGAAATGGTTATATGTTTGAACATCATCTGCATACAGATGTTATCCATGTTACACTGCAACAGATGTTATTTACTTGTTATCGTTCTTCCAAAATCATTAAAAACTACTTTCGGGCATATTCGTGTTATTCCGTTCATTACTGTTCCTACCTGTATGTAAGTATCAATCGGCTGTTGCAGTTGTACGTGCATCGATTTCGTGTCAGTTACGAAGTGACCCTCGTCGTGGACGTGAATTAACGATGTTAGGTGTCACGCAAACCCCTGCTATTCGTTTCCCATTATATAACCCTGATTTCGATTTTGCTTCATCGCCCGTACAAGAGACAGCCCGACACGAACCTGCTATAGACAAGGACTAATGACCGGTTTTCCCTCGGCATTCCAATAAACTCTTCCGCTATATATAGAAATATATGATACCGCAGTTGGCAAATCTGCAGTTATATCTTATAGTTATAGAAATTACTCGAGAGTTTTATAAAAAGAAGATTGGCATTCACACATGCTTTCTATACGTTGAACGAGTTCAACAGCTGTGCTGAATCGTTTGTAGTCTAAATAGTATTTGCATATTAGGTTTAAATAGTTTAGGGCATGAAATGCTATTTCACAATATTGATAGGTTTTTTTAAAAATATACGCTTCAGGCGTTTTAGTTGTTAAGTTGACTATTGAAACAGTAATATTTCCAAATTATGTTGGAATTTAATTTAGTGGATCATTTAAAATTACTTTTTATATTTATTTGTTTTGTTAAGTTTTTTTTAATATTTTTTTTTGCGTATATTTTAATTTTATTTTGTTATGTCTTTTAATTTGACACTATTGCCACTATTTCTTTTTCTACTACGGTTTTCCATTTTGAAATTTACCTAATATGTAATTTATCTATGTAATATGTATTTTTTTTGACGATTTCAGCAGGTTATGTATCTACCTATGCTTATTGTGGATACCTAGTCTTTTTTGAAAAATAAATATGATTATGATTATGATTATGATTATCTATCTATGTATTTTTAAAAAATCACCACAAGACACCACAACTCCCCCCCCCCTTCTCCCACGCGCCTCCCGCCCTCGCAACCCTCCTCCTCTTCATCGCCAAACTCCCTCCCCCCCCACTCGATAGTGATTGTGTCATGTGACTATGATTTTAAGCAAAATTAGCATATTTTAATATTTTGTAGTATTGCCGTGGTATTAAAATGATAATTTTCCAAAAATCATGTAGTATTTTCTTAAATACAGCAGTATTTTAAAAACCATACGTCGCTTGTATACCTACGAGATGTTCCAACCTAAATTTCACAATGTGATTTCGGTCCAACAAGGCATTTGTTTAGATTTATTAATTCTTCAATAAATAAATGCTATTCCTTAATCTCCTTGTATGTAGTAGATTTTTAGGCATGCATGCCGACGAACTTTAAAGTGGAACTTCCAATGAGAACAAATCGAAATTGGATTAATTCGGGCATGTTATGGTTTAACCGCTGAAATATACCACCGATCGGGGGTTTTCCTGTTGTGATAATTCACAGGGGGGGGCGATCTCTGTGTTTATGCAATTATGCAATTATGCAAAATATAATCGCCTTCATTGAATAAGCCACTATTATATGTGAGTAGGCATGCACTAACACTACTTACAAACAAATTTTGAAGGTTAAAATTATGCCGTCGTGAGTTTCATTCCAATGGCTGGCTTTCCAAGGATTAAGTATTGTAAGAAGGTCCATGATAAAATACAAACAATAAATGCTTACTACGGCTATATTAAAGGAAATTGTTAGTCAACCCATAAGAATCTATCATTAAAGCAGTTAGAATAATTACAAAGGTGAAAAGGGATGAATCGCATCATCCCATTTTTAAAAGGCTTAGGCCCTCGGCTCACGTATAGATTCGGTATACACCGTTTCACCGTTTCGTAAGGGAGAGGACCGCGCAAGGGACTTCGAACTCGTAACCAATCGAGAGACCGGAGTAATCTGGTCGCAATTAGAAGCAAGGGCGTGAGTGTAAGCCCGCTGGGTAGCACACCTGGCAATCTTGCGGTTAAGGCGTTGGCCTCTTACGGGCATGTGGTGGAGCTAGACGGTGGACTGTTTTGTGTAAGTCTTCTGCGCTCACTTCAGGGAGATAGAACGACTAATAGTTAAAACTTCCTGAGGTGACGGGCTCGCCCGTTGTAGTTGACGACTCTAGTTGTAATTTAAAAAAATACGCATTTCTTTAAATAAATAAATAAATAAAATCGGATACCAGGAAGTGGTTGAAAAATGGTTTGTAATTTTTGAAACGGACAACTTACATACGAACATTGCGAGTTAAAATAAAGCTTGTAAAAGTAGTCAAGAAGTTATCATATAATAAATAATGCAAGCATTTATACGTTTATCAAAAAAAACGTTATCAATTCAGTCAAATACATCATAACATTACTTTTCTCATAAGCGATAGCTGGATGGCAATAGCAATATATTCTGGCTTGGATTACGTCGGTAAAAAAAATATATTCAGCCGTGTCTAACCTGTTGCTACAGCGCTGTAGATACATAGCGTTTATTTAATGGTTTTTCAGTGAAGCCGGTCTCGGAGTGACTCAAATCCTCCCCGGTCATAAATTGCGTCTTCTCAGCTACGAGTTGTCTAAGAAAAGCATTGATAGGTATTTTCATACGTTCGCCACAGACGTTTTCTACTATATATTCCAAAAAAAATCCTTTTTTACAAGCTTTTATTTTATTTTATGTTAGCTAGTATGTATGCTTGTTTAGGTCAAATCTTGCAAAGCTGAATCAAAACCATATAAGATAATTATAAATAATTTGGTAAGAATCCCAATTTATGGTATAAGGGAGTTTGAAAATTCCGAGTTTATTTTCCATGTTGATAATTAGCAAAATTTGTAAAATTTTAAACTTAACGGTATTAGGATAGCTGACATTCTAATTCTCATATAATTTAGTATACATCTATTTATGTTTAAAAAATACGAAGGTATATTGCTGGATTGACAATAAAATTATTTTACGCTGATTATTCTACATAGAATTTGCATTTCTATTTTAATATATTATTCTCGCTTACTATTTAATGGCATTAGTATATTTTGATTATTTGTAAGTAGGTAATATTGAATATAATATTACAGCCATGACAACTATTGTGATAGATATGTTTTTAATAATTAAATTTTAAGCATTTAATTTTGTGACGCATCCAAGTGTAGGAATGCCTATCTACTGGAGTAGTTGATTGTATTGTATTGTATTGTATTGTATTGTATTGTATTGTATTGTATTGTATTGTATAACCACATGTTGGTTCAGTTCCGATGACAATGCATTTTTATGGTGAGCATGACCTGATTCTACACCCAGGATCGGTTTCCGACGAGGATACTCTTCCATGGTCAACAGTACAGAGACACAATTGTGTATACGCATTGAATTATGATAGGCCGTTCCAAAATTCACCATGACATGGCTGCTGCCCCAGGGTTGGCTCCCGACGAGGGGACTCCACAACGGTTAACAACACAGAAACAAAATTTTGTATACGCATTTAATTATGACAGCCCTTTCTAATTTTCGTCGCAACTGGGCTGCTGTTAATCTTAATCGACTTTATTAAGCTTAATCGACTTTATTATTTACCCTTCGTTTTTATCAACAGTAGTTGTTATTGCAATGCATTGACGTCTTCGTTAGGTCCTTCTAAAATCTCATGTTTAAGAATTTGATAGCATCGGCAGTGAGTATCTATTTTATGAGGTTGTTTTTTTTTCTTTCCAAGAGACTCAAAGATATTTTGAATTTATATATTAATTTGAAACGTGTTTTTCCTGTAACCGCCATTTTGAAAGAACGGCTAGGTGTAAACATTTCGTTGAGCTGTCTAAAAAAACTTTCGGTCTGTAGATATGTCATAAAAACAAAACAATAAAAAAGTCATCAAAGGAGAAAAAAAATATGATAGTGCCATCTGTTGGGGGTCATGCGCGGGTGGGGGGAGAATGGTAAGGAGAGGTGGTGAAGGGTGGGCTGGAGGACGGGGTAGTTGGGTGGTGTGAAGGGCATGAGTTGAAGTGGGGTGGTAGGGAGAGGGGATTGAGGGGGGAGGAGAGAGCATAGAGAGAGAGGGAGGGTTGGGGGAGTTGGAGAGGAGGATAGAAAGAAGGGGGTTGGGGCAGAAAAGGAGGAGATAGTGAGAGAGAGGGAGAGTTGGGGAAGGTTGGGGGAAAGCGTGTGGGGGGTATGGTTTTGGCGCGCGAGGGTGGTTGTCTGCTTGCCGGGAAAGTCTAGTCACAACCGAATTTTTATTTTTGTAACATTACTGTCAATAAACTGACCGTCAATCTCGACGGGTTTCATCTAGTTGAAAATAACCTGTTTTTGTTGCTATTACTGACCATAAGTGAGAGGTCTTTGTTAGAGCGACTTCGATATTAGACAAAAATCTTTTTTTTTTAGACCGAGTTGAAAGATTCATTTCTCCTGGCTAATGACCTTTCAATCTTTTTGAAACTCATGGTAAAAGGCTTATTTCTGTGGTGCAGGCCTCTTTATGCTGCAGACTAGACCAAAAGAGTGGGCCAAATGAGCCTGACTCTAATACTCACAAAAATTGAAATGTGACATAAAAATATGCCTAGTAAAGAGTTTTTTTTATAAGAGTTGATGTGAGCTGTCAATCCGATTGATTTCCAAAATATCTAACTTTGGGTCGATTTTGCACTATAACATTATAAACTGACAAGTAGTGATGTTTACATTATTTTTAAATTGTCGAAAATATTTAAATTTTTAGTAAATAAAACAGAAAAGGCAAAAAATAATAATTTTAGTCCAATCGATTTTTTATTGATAACTCTCCTATTTGCGCGATTACGGGGGCCTGTCTTTCTTTTTCTTAACCGCGGAAATGTGGTTTCGCGGGGGTTTTCTTGTCGGGTCTGCTCGCTTCAGCTTCTGCTTTCAGCGCGTTCAACGGACGACCGCAGCATACAAATGCGGTCAGATTAAACTTGCAACACACCGACACGAATGGCGAATGGCTCCCGAAGCGTAGGCCAAAGCCCTCTTTAGGGATGGTGCAATCGAGCGGAGGAACTCGATTGTTCACTTTCTAAATCGCCATTTACTCAATCATCCTTGTTAATTATGGTAATTAATAGTAAACTCTATAGTGGATGCTTTCGCATTGATTCCTAATCGAATCTCATTTATTTTATTGCCTTTAAATAATTATTTTGACATTAGTACAAGATACTCTGGAAATCCGCTTAAGTTAAAAATAACTCTAAAAGTCTTTACCTAATAAAAGTTTCTTACGGGCTTCACCACATAATTTATAATAATCACATTAGATACTTACAACTACAAGTTAATTATTTGATGTGATATTAAGAACAGTATTAAAACATTACTTACTTTAGAATATTTTGACCAGATAATCATCAATTGAGTTGTCAAGAAATATAAAATTACATGGTCCTAAAAATACAAAATACAATAAATTATCGGAGAGAAAAAAAAATAGTCGTAATAATATAACCGATACTAATATTATAAAGAAATAACGTTTGTAAGTTTGTATGTTTATAAGTTTGCAAGTTTGTATATAGGGGTAATCTCCGAAACTACTTATCCGATTTCAAAAATTCTTTTTACTCTGAAAAGCTCTATTATCAATGAGTAATATAGGCTATATTGTATTTTTCAATACGAAATCATAATATTTGTAAATCAAGTCGGAGAAAAATGAGCTGGTGAGTTACTTTATCGGCGTGCGCTGAAGAAACGGTTTGATATGAGTAAATAATATATCAAACATCGACTAAATAATCGGCCTCAGAGACGTCTATAAAAAAGTTAGCGACAGCGTATATTCAACTTTTATATTTAGGCTACAATAACTGATTGTATTTCTCAAAAAAATAAGAAAAATAAGTAGGCAGAGTTTGTTAAATACATTAACAATCAAATAAGATTCCTTATCAAAATATATTTATCCGTTATCAAGGTTGGTTAATAAAGATAAAATTAGCCATTTACTGTAATTTTAAAGGTGGTATTGTTATAGAGATATTATGAAATTAGTAACGGGGGCAAGCACCCTGAAATACCTAGCAGGCGGCGGCGGCACTGCTAGCCATGCAAGGTCAGCGTTCAGCGGAATGCGGATCGTGGCGACGAACAAGACGCGTACCTACGCCTATGATATAGGTAGCGTGCATCTAAGGAGGGACGTCTTGCATTATAAATACATATTATTATATGTAAAGGTAGCGTCTAAAGAGGCAAATAAACGTCACCCTACTTAAATTGACAAATTCATTCGAAACTTTACGCGAAGCGAAGCTACGTACAAAAGCTTTCAGTCAATAAAACGTCAAAAATGTGCGACAATCAGAACGGAAATAGTCAGTAACGAGAGTAGAATTCGTTGATAAATAAATATCTTTCCATAAGGTTCGCTTTTGATTTGGATTTACAGTATATATTTTCCTGCTTGAGTAGTGCTTGAATTTTTTGTTTGATTTTGAGTAATGCTTGATTTATTGTTTGATTTTGACTAAGGTTTTATTTTGTTTGTTTGATTTTGAGTAAGGCTTGATTTTTTTGCTTGATTTTGAAAAAGGCTTGATTTTTTTGTTTGATTTTGAGTAAGGCCTGATTTTATTGTTTGATTTTTAGTAAGGTTTGAATTTCTTGTTTGGTTTTTGTTGGATACAAATAGAGTTGTTAACTACAACGGGCGAACCCTTCACCTCAGGAAGTTTTAACGATTAGTCGATCTTCCGTAAAGTGAGCGCAGAAGACTTGGACAAAACAGTCCACCGTCAAACTCCGTCACATACCCGTAAGAGGCCAACGCCTTAACCGCGAGATAACCAGGTATGTTACCCAGCGGGCTCACACTCACGCCCTTACTTCCAATTGCGACTAGATTACTCCGGTCTCTCGGTTGGTTACGAGTTCGAGGTCGCTTGCGCGGTCCTCTCCCTTACAAATCGGTGAAACGATGTAAACCGAATCTATCGCACACCACGGCATCCTTTTCCCGGCTGTTCACCCAGGATCGGGTAGCCGATGGTCGTTTCAAGAGCAGTCGCCGTAAGGTCCGCAACCACCCCCGCTCTATAGGAAACAGTACTGCTTCGAGACTCCCCCGACTGTTAGTCAGAGTGTACAATCGATTGGCTTACGCCGCACGGTGCGCAGACCGTCCAGGAGCGCCAGAAGATTGACTCCTAGAGGAAACAAGCCCTAAGACCAGAGTCCTGCCCAGGCTCGCACTTCATGCGTGGAGGCCGCCGGATGGGTGTTGACCCGTGAGTGTGACCAACCCTGAACAGAATGGGTCTTCGTGGCCAACTCAGCAAAGGCCCATTAGCTCCCATATCTACACAAATTACATGATTAATATTACACAAAGTGGTCCATTATTGGACTGTCAGAATTCTCTGAAAAGACCGACTACATAGCTACAGCCGCCGTGTTTATGACGGTTAGTTCACTAAATTATTTAAATGACTAATTTCAGTAAAATCCCAACGGTAGGCTATAGTCTGGTAGATAGATAGGCAGGCAAATACACATGCAAGTATTTCAAAACCGTAAACCGCCCTAACTATAACCTCATGTCCAAACAATGAACCACTTTTTTTATAAAATATGCCATCCAGTGGAAATGAAGAAAGTTTGTACGATTATATTTATTGTGTCATGATCATGACTAGATGCTAAGCGAATTGCTCTGTGAGTGAACAGTCGCCTGCGTGCAGTGAGGTTGGGAAGGCATTTCTTGTGTTTCGGAATAATTTCTGCTATCAAAGCACCTCGTCAAACTTTGTCCAGTTGAAAAGATCTGGTAAGCATTCGGAACTTTTCTTATAATTAGACTTCTAGACAAGTTATCTGCCATTTAAAGTTTTAATATAAATACTTGCTCATATGTATTTTGGTAAGATTTATTAAAAAAAATAGGTATTAACGTATGAGGGACCACCCCTCACTAGACTCCAGGTTATTCGGTCTGAGGTGGTGGTGTCAACTTGCGGGTTATCTCCGTATTAAAATGCGATGTTGAGTGAATCAGAAGGTATTTATTAAATTGATTGAGAGTTCGATATTGCTAGTTGTAACGCTTCCCGAATAGGTAATATTGACGCGGATGAAGTGACTCGCGGAATGAATGAACTTACGAGGATGTGAGGATAAGGATTTTACTTGTGCTCCTAGTATCTCGTACTGGGCACTGGTCGAGTCTGTGGGGATGCAGACTGATGCTTCTCGATCGGAAAAGGAAGGAAAAGGAAACCAAGGAGCCGGACTCGTTGAGCGACCTCGTGAGAGGGGTACCGAGTATGCCGTAGCAACCTTGAGGTTGGTGATCACTCGAGGAATGATACTTTGGTTGCTTTTTCGCCGGTTTATATAGGCCGGGAAATGATGCAATCCAAAATATTCCGAGTAAAAGTATTGTTTCATCGTGCTGATTCATCGCTGCACGAGGTAGCGAAATAGCTGAATTTGTGTCAGTGTATTTCACTGGAAATCAATGCATTTGTTGATTGCATATGACGGTACTTAAGGGGCGTTTCAGACGTAACCTGCATGAAGAGATCTGGAGCGTTCTGGACATGGCCAGAAGATGAAGATCGGATACTGTGTAAACCCAAAGACTTGTAGAAAAAAACACCCTTTCTTAATTCTTCTAAGCGCAAAACAATCTGAATATCGGAATTGCCGAACATCCGAGGGATTTAATTTATCACTCGTTATAGTAAAAATTTTTTTCGGCCTATCATTGTACTGATTGGTGTTTTTTTTAAGGTGAAAAAAATGTTTTACGAAAAATATTTTTTTGATTGCATATTATTAAGTATGGCCTGCTGTTTATAATCAAATACAAAGCAATCCACCAGACTAAGTTTCTGTGATGGTACATTGTTGGGCAGATTGCCGCCATTCAATGTACCACTTTTCAAAAAATCACAGAAACATCCTGGGATACTTTTCCAAATATATTAGAACGTTACCGTATACATTATACTAATATTATAAAGAGGTATAATTTGTGACGTCGTAGGAAGTAATCTCTGGATCTACTGAACCGATTTTAAAAAATCTTTTACAATAGAAAGCCACGTTATTTATGAGTGTCATAGGCTATATATTAATCCGAAAAATGAAAAGACTTTTTTGTGGTAGTCGGATTTGCAAAGTAAGTCGGAGAATAGGCGGTCGAACTAAAATGTTTCTGACTAACGCTGACAATAAAATAATTGATCTACATATTATTACAATTTATTATTTCATATTTTTATGAAAGTTATATGAAATTAAGACTGACTATTTCTCATATTTGTCCAAACTCGATCGTGTTCTCTCTCTCTGACTGGTTGGAGGAAAGGGGCTCGGGAAGGTGGAAGGAGCTCAGGGGAGCGGAGATGAAACATGGATCAGTTCAGCGGTCCGCCACGGATAAAGGGATGAGCGAGCTTCACAGAAATTAATTTCAAAATTTACATTCTGCCATTGTACAGAAATATGTCAATGTTGAATAGTAATCCACTAGATCGCTTAGCTCCGGTCGCATAGATCTGGTTTATTTGTTTATTGTATCATTTAAAGAAAAAAATACTGCTTAAGTAGTTCTTGGTCTATATACTGTAACTATCCTACACCTAGGTGATTACGACACTCGAAGCAAAGACAACATAGTCTCCCCAAAATACTTTTAACTATAATCCAATAGTCATTTGAATATTTGGCCTTTAAACTCTTTAGTAACCTTCCAAAGTCAATACGAGGTTTCTAACCAGAAATGTTTGAATATAGAATTAAACACTGGCTCATTACACATGCTATTTATAAGTTAGACGACCTCGAAAAAATATTACAATATCTTTAATATACATATAAGTAATGTGTATATAACCACTTTGTGATTGTCGTAAATCAATAACGATATTGAGTTGCTCTGAAAAGAGAGGAATTTTATTATATTTACATTGTTTCGGTTTTTACAGTACATGTTTTTACTATACTCACCTGAAAAGAGAAACAATATTAAAGCTATTAACGTACAATAATCACTTGAAATGTTTTAGACACGAAAAACCTAACCTAACTCTTCTGAGGTTTCGCCAGACACTCGCGCATGTTCACTTTGCTGTCTGTTCCATAAGTCAGTCACGAATGACAATCAAATCACTGTATTCAAGTCATAGAGTAGGAAATTTAAATGTAGTGCAATGAACTCCATTTATATACATATTTATTATGACATATAGCAATCTCTCTAGGATAACTGTGTAACTTTATACGTATAAACGTACAAATATACGTGTGCAAATAAGGTAATGGCATAAATAAGAAAAAGCCTTTGTAACAGATTATTCTTGTTTTAAAAAAAGGGAGGTAAAACTCGTAGTAATAATTTGATAAAATTTGATTATTTGATAGTATGTGGTTATTATTAGTATCATTTAAATTAATTATTTGTTACATTAATTTTAGGTTACTGATTTCTTTGATGTTTTTTTTATTATTTGTTTCTTTTATATGTTTGCTGTTTTGTGTTTTAAACATGCATTATTTTAAACGTGTATAAAATTTTTTGTACTGATAATTTTGATGATACATAAATGTACATGATACTGAAACAATACATGATTTTATTGTTTTATAAGAGACTGATTGATTATAATAACCAATTATTTAACCTATAATAAGAATAATAACATTCAATAATTGGGGCTATCTATCGCACTTTTATATAGGTTGATTACATCACAGAAATATTACGGCGAGATTAGATCGTTATCTATTAGTTATTTGAACTTTAGAGCGCGTAATTATTACGAATTGAAACCTGTGTACGAAATTAAAAATTGACATCTTGATGTAAATAATTATGATATCAAATCGTGTGTTATAATTAAAATTATTTTATTTTGAGATAGATTACCGTAGTGGCGTGTTTGGAACTATCTATTGGCTACTAAACCTAAGAGAAGACTAATCAATGTTTGGAACTATGGGTACCATCTACATGTTGCGTTTAGTAGTAAAATCCTAGCTGTTGGAACGTAGTACGGCATTGAGCAATCTAATACCGGATATAATCAATGCGTAGCACTTGTGAAAAAAATCTTTTGTCAGGCACAATACCAAGGTTACCTACCAATGTTTGAACATGAGTCACTGGTGGCTTATATCTAACACCTTACTTTCTTAAAGTAGTATGTTTGGACTACATCATAGGGCCCTTCTATTGATTGTCCTCAACAAAAGCTTTTTCATCTCATCTATTCGAAAAGGACGACTTGGTTCGCCTTTAAGTGCGCCCAAAAGTGATGTTTTCTATAAGAAACTTTATAAGTGCGCCGCAATTATCTTTGCGGCTCACTTTTTGAATAAGTGCTCCGCAATTTATCTTTGCGGCGCACTTTTTGAATTCGGAACATCTTAGTCTTCAGCGCCGAAGAAATCTAACGCAAATATTGTTTGAATAAAGACTTTCTGGTACGACGGCCCCTAGTCACGCCGCCGGCTGAATAAAAAAACAAATGAAATTAAAAACGCGCGAACGTCAATTGTTTTTGTCGTTGTTATTTTCTCATAGAGGGTGATGAAAAGTAGAGTGTATCATGCGGGCGCAAAATGTTTTTGGCTCGGGCGCTTTTTTGAATCCATAGCTACGTTCAAGATTCTACTAAAGAATCCCTCGCTACGCTCGGGATTCTACTCTAGAATCCCCCACTTCGCTCTGGATTCAAAAAAGCGCCCTCACCGTAAAAATATTATTTTGCTCCCTTGTGATACAATCTACTATTTCATATCATCTTTTCGAAAAGGACGACTTGGTTCACCTTTAAGTGCGCCCAAAAGTGGTGTCTTCTCTAGGAAACTTTATAAGTGCGCCGCAATTATCTTTGCGGCTCACTTTTTGAACAGGTGCGCCGCAATTTATCTTTGCGGCGCACTTTTTGAATTTAGAACATCTTAGTCTTCAGCGCCGAAGAAATCGAACGCAAATATTGTTTGAATAAAGACTGGCTGGTGCGACGGCCCCTAGTCGCGCCGCCGGCTGAATAAAAAAAAACAAATGAATTTAAAAACGCGCGAACGTCAATTGTTTTTGTCGTTGTTATTTTCTCATAGATAGTGATGAAAAGTAGAGTGTATCAAGCGGGCGCAAAATGTTTTTGGCTCGGGCGCTTTTTTGAATCCATCGCTACGTTCAGGATTCTACTAAAGAATCCCTCGCTACGCTCGTGATTCTACTCTAGAATCCTTCACTTCGCTCTGGATTCAAAAAAGCGCCCTCACCGTAAAAATATTATTTTGCTCCCTTGTGATACAATCTACTATTTCATCTCATCTATTCGAAAAGGACGACTTGGTTCGCCTTTAAGTGCGCCCAAAATTGGTGTTTTCTTTAGGAAACTTTATAAGTGCGCCGCAATTATCTTTGCGGCTCACTTTTTGAACAGGTGCGCCGCAATTTATACTTTTTGAATTTAGAACATCTTAGTCTTCAGCGCCGAAGAAATCGAACGCAAATATTGTTTGAATAAAGACTGGCTGGTGCGACGGCCCCTAGTCGCGCCGCCGGCTGAATAAAAAAAAACAAATGAAATCAAAAACGCGCGAACGTCAATTGTTTTTGTCGTTGTTATTTTCTGATAGAGGGTGATGAAAAGTAGAGTGTATCACTCGGACGCAAAATATTTTTAGCTCGGGCGCTTTTTTGAATCCCTTGCTACGTTCAGGATTCTACTAAAGAATCCCTCGCTACGCTCTGGATTCAAAAAAGCGCCCTCGCCGTAAAAATATTATATTGCTCCCTTGTGATACAATCTACTATTGTGCTTACGGACAATACTTGTAATTTATGCACTTTTTAATTTATTTTATTACATGTCCTAAAGCCTAGGTGTCTGCCTTCAGAAAGGACGATCCGGCGACCGCGTTTCAAGATAAGGAAACACTTAGTTCTAAAGGAAGGACGGCCTTTGCAGTTAGGTCACGCGCTTGAAACTATTCCCGTCTTAGATCCCTTTAAATCATACCGCGCGGGACCGAACAAAAAGGTACGGCGCGACCGGAATTATAGGAAATCACATCGCGCTACATTGTTTCCTTCGCCGTTTGATCCCCGTATATAAAAATATATCGTCAAATTGCATAGGAGGCCAATATCTCGGGTACGTGGAATGTTTACAGTGACCTCTCAAAGGTGGAAAAAATCGCCATCGCGGTCACGTATTTTATTATAAAGGGTTCGCCGAAGTTCATATGAAAAGAGAAAATTGTTTTCTGGGTATATTTTATGAGATACTAATAAAATATCTTGTTTTTTTTCTCGTATATTGGTAGATAACCGTGCAGCTTGGGCTATTATAACCTGCTCGTTATCTTGACCCATTCTGTTCAGGGTTGACCCATTCTGTTCAGGGTTCAAAACCTATCCAATGGCCTCCACGCATGAAGTGCGAGCCTGGGTAGTACTCTGGCCTTATAGTCAGTTTCCCCTGGGAATCAACCTTCTGGCGCTCCTGGACGGTCTGCGCACCGTGCGACGTAAGCCGCACGGTGCGCAGACCGTCCAGGAGTCAAGTAATGAATATTTTGGACTTACAGGAAAAGTCTTAGGGTGACACAACATATTTTTTTATAACGCTTTCGGAATATGTATAATATATATATAATAACGGCATTTTTCGGAATAATTTTTACTAACCTTCTGACGTTTGAATAATTTAAAATTTTGTACATGTATTAAGGACCCTTGACAATGCAATAATTTCATAATATTGACCTAATGTCCTGACCAGGAGCATTATGATAAAAAGAAAAAAATACAGATTTTTACAGGTTAGACATAAAACCGGCCATATAATGACAGCAAATATTGTCTTTATAAAATAAAATAAAATATAATTATAGTTTAGAAAACTAACAAGTCTAAAAAGAAAATAATAAAATTATAGTCTAAAAGAACTAAAAAACTACTCTATAACTTACTGTGAACTAAAAAGTAAATAATCATTTTGTAATATGAAGATATTGTTTAACATCGATATAAAGTATCCTAACTCAATATAATAATAATAATAATAATAAAACGCTTTATTCTTAGGAAAAGGCGAGCTTATTGCCTGCAGGCAATATTTTAGAACTAACCAATACTATTGTATGAACATTATTTGCGAATAGACTACGTAACTTAACTTATATAAAGAGTATGACAAATAAAATAAAAGACGATAGAAAGAAATATATGCTTAACTCTTTGTGGGCACAGGATTTGCCACACCCAAATAATCTAACACCTATAAGAACGCTAAAGTTTGAAAAGGAGGGGAATGAGAAGGGAAAGGGAATTTATCTGGAAGATTTCAAATGCTCTCTGAGTCTGTTTTCAAAAGTTGTTATGCTTGGCGCGGTTCTCACATTTTCGGCAATGCATTCCAAAGAGGGGCTCCGTGCACGGTGAAAGAGAATGAGAAGAAGTCACTGCTGTGAGTAGGGATAGAGAGTAGCAGATTGCCTTTTGATCTCAGAGGGCGTCCATGAGCCGATAGTGCAGTAAATCTGCCAGTAAGATAATTGGGAGCGACGCCATCCAAGATCTTGAAAAGCATACAGAGAACTCGCATGTCTCTTTTCTCCCGGGTCGACAGCCAGTGAAGCTTCTCTCTGTACTCCGTGATGTGGTCAAATTTTCTGAGGCCATATATATACCGAATGCAAACAATCTCCATAATCCAGAAGGGGGAGAGCAGACTGACAAATCGTAATCTTGCTCTCCTCCGGGAGGATATTTTTCAGCCTATTCAGCGAATGAAATCGGCTGAAGAGTTTGCGTCGCATTTCTCGGATATGTGGCCGCCATGAGAGGTTGTCGTCATATGGACACCGAGGTTTTTAACCACGAATCTGAAAGGGACCTCATCCGCACCGATGCAGATCTAAAGGACTTCATTTATATTATTCAATATAGTTAATTGATTTTGAATAAGTTTAAAATGACTATAATAGTTTAGTTTAAAGAAAGCGTGGAGTGCATGATATCGATTGTTATAAATATTTCATTGGTAGATATTTGTAAATATAGAGTTATTATATAAAAAAGTAGGAAGCACCTCACGCTTTTTTGTTTTTTTTTTTCAATCATTTTATTCCCATTTCAAACTTATTCAAAATCATATAACTATATTGAGTTAGGTACTTTCAATCGCTGTTGAACAAGATCTATATTTGAAATTTTTGAAAATTATTTTTAACTTTTTATTTCACATTGCTCTTGAATCGTGTTTTTTCACAACAAATTTATTAAATTTATTACTAATAATAAAATAAATAACAGAAGGGCAATGATATTCGGTAAAGATTATTATTAAGTGCAAGAGAAACAAATTAAACCCATATCCATTGGCCCATTGCATATCTAACTGATCAAAAACGCCCGTATCTAGGGATGCTGACATTATACTGAAGATATTGCTTTCCATTTTATTTTATTTTATTTTATTCTGTAACCAAACAGAACTACATACAATGCAATAAAAACCGTATGAAAAACCAATTTAAAAGTGACAAAAGTCCATTAATGTGATTCCGAATATAAAGTATACAAAATGAACACAATATAATTTTATATTGCTTCCGCTTGAGAATGGGGGGAGTCAGGATGGAAAGTGAGGTGAAAGGAAGAGACAAAATAGATAAAAAAAATGTTATGTATGTATATAAATATATTTATATTTAAATTTAGGTATGATATATAGGTATTATAATGAATATACTTGAGATAAAATTATGTCCATGAACTAAATTAAATGAAATATAATATGTATAAATGTTTTATGATCATCTAGGTAGACTTTTATTGAGTTCTTATAAGAGGTTTTTGATGAGTGTAATATGTCCATAATTAAAAAGTCCGTATTATATCTGTGACACGCTCTGTATAGAAATTCATTTTGAGATGCGTTGGTTTTTAAAATAAGGGAATTGAAATAGTAGATGTGATCGAAAAGGAAGGGGAGGAACATAACATTCAATGCGCTCCAAAATCGCGTTTGCATCGATGGAATTATTTACCAACCCATGCAAGAATACGGCATCGATCAAGACTCTACTTTCCGCGAAGTGACTGGGATTACATTCGGTATAAAACAAGTTGTAAACATTCTCACTTGTACACACACTTACACATTACACATACTTACTTACACACTTTATTATTCAGTCATACAGTTACACATTAGGTGAAAAGAATTACAATTGGTGATTGTAACACTTGTCTCATTGAAGGAGACAGCAGAAGCCATAAAGTCGATTAAATAGTCATTTCTTTCAACCTCATAGAATCCCTCAAGCGACGCGTCATGACGAAACTTCGCGTAGTCTACTTGAGTTAATAATTATATTTTCTCCATATAAGATCGAATACCACGGGCAGTAGACAGCTTCTGAGTTCTCGCCATGACGTAATTTTGACGTCATTCACAAATTTGTGAGTGCTTACGATGGGCATACACTGGAAAAAAATCGTCTGGGATAATGATATACTACCACATACTACCCTAGAAAAACATCTGAAATGGGCGGACCCGCGAAGAAATATGCGGGGTCACTGCTGTAGGGTTTGAGCATCAAAAATCCGGTGTCGATGAAGCGTTAGACAGGTTCCACGGGAGTATGCGCCGGCGCGCGAGCGAACACTAAACGTACGATCGCAGCGCTGTCATAACTTCGTATATTTGCGCAATGATGTTATAAGTGTGTCAATGATAAAATATATTTAGCGTAACTCTCAGAGCGCTCTCACGTTTTAATTAATTGTGATTAATTTCGGACCTAAATTAAAAACGTGGCTAAGTGCGACGCTAGAGAATTAACCAGCCAATATAATTAAATTAAAATAAAACACACTCACCGCTTACATTGTAGGAGTAATCGCGCCTGAAAGTTTTTGTAATCATTTTAAAGCCTGATTGTATAGGGCAATGAGCAACTTTTTTTGAGTCTAAATTATAAATTGGTTTCTTATCGAGGGATTCGCTTAGAAACTTATTTTAAATTAGTATGGATATAAAAAAAAAATCATGATACGAAAGTTCTTCAGATATGGTTGTTCCCAGGCCAGAAGAAACTATCTAGTTACCTCTCGGTTAAGTTACCGGCTGAGTAGCGAAAACGGCCCTTAACCCACTGCACTTAAATAGCGATAATGGTGTGTGAAATTGGGGGGCTGATAGGAGACCCCATAACAATATTTTGCACGGGAAATAACCGAACGTGCCAATTTCCCGACGGGAAATGCGAATTCCATTTAGGTCTACGAATGTTAATATCTAAAGGGGATGGCACACGGCAAATAATTGGCTCGTTGCTGGAAGTCGGTCAAATAATATAGGAAATTCTAAAATATATACATGTTTTAAGACACATGTCTTACGTTTACGTTTCGTCATGGCACTAAATTTAGTGTATAATTTTTATGGTTATCGAAGTCGAGGTCGGAAAATAATAAAATAAAAATGAAATACCAGTATAGTGTGATAATTCTGAATCTTGACGTTCAGCACATATATATGCGAGTCGTATATATACCTATAGTCGTATATATATAGTCGCATACTGCTTTGCTATAATTTCAGCAAATCATTTATTTAGTAATACCTATGAAACAAGGAAACTTAAAAAAAAAATAACGTTTTTTCGAAGAAAAAAAAATATTCACCCAAAATCTTCTACAGTACAATTTCTACACTACAAATAAAAATAAAATAAATTAATATAAGTTTAATGTCATTCTCAAACCTTTTATTGTGGTTTTATTTGTGTGATATCCATTAAGTGCGAAGGAATCCACCAGGAAAGTTGTGTAAGACATAAGTAGTTTTCTCTCCCTTTTCACATGATACGAAGTCCAAATAATTTCCATATTTGCTACCCTATCAAAAACGCATAATCAACGAAGTGATAAGACAAACTCAATATTGTTTTCGTTTTACGAAAAATATTCTTTTTCTTTAGATTTTCTTATTTTTTATAAGTATAGCAACTGTTTCCTGGAATTATGCTTTAGCAATATTAAATAAGGTGTATAGAACAGCTAAGCGTGAATATATTTTATTTGCTTTTATAACTAGTAGCTTTTAAACTATTATCAGTATATGCACGACTTGTATAGTGATTTGCAAGTATCCCATCTTATTAATCCGCGTGTCAAATAAGGCATAAGGCCAAGGCTGAGGCTAGGGCCTTATGCTGAAGCTTAAGGTGTAAGGCCTATTTCCTGCTGCTTGCGATCCCTGCCCAGCCTGCGACGCAATGCTTGACAAGCATGCTTGGTCGTCTAGAGAGCCCTTTACATCTGTCTGACTCGCGTACTATCCCACCCGTGTGGCATATGCTCGCAAGGTATAGGGGTGCGTGCATGGCGCCTCGGCATTCCCATTCAATTCCGTACCTACTCCAGATAATCTATAAATAGTCTGCCACCGAGTGGCATTTTGACTGGCAAATAGGCGTATTCTGCCGTCATACACATAACTAACTCAGCGGAAAAGCTTCCAAAGGGCCGCCAATATGGGGACGCACGAATCCGCACAAATTGAATGTATGCAAGGCTCCAATTCAATTACCTTTTACCAATTTATACACTTCGCACGCCTGCGGTAATCATAACGATTGCGTTGACTGATGACATTGCAGGGGGAGCTTTTTATTATACATTTGTAATAATTTGATTTAATACGTTATCATTTTTGACGTTTTTGACTATAGGTATGCCAAACCAATCTCGTCCTCTGGGGCCACACAGCGAATCCAACATACGACTATGGATGGATGGATACCACCTCATATCCTGTCCGAAGCTGTCAACCCTCATTACATTCCAGGACCTACAAGAGACGAACAGCAAGACATTCCAGGCGGCATATTTTTGGATACGTGTCCTAACCTGGCTCGGACACGTTAACTAACTAACTGTCATATTTTAGAAAGAGTGGATTCAATTAAATATCTCGGTATCACCATAGATAGATAATAAACTAAGATGGCAATAACACACGGATATATTAGAGATATATTATACATTTCCAAAGAGATAAGAAATATTTTAGGCCCGAGAATACTAAAAAGCGTTTAATATGCATTGTGTGAGAGTATCTTGAGCTACGGGATGATAGGATGTGGCGGTCGTCCTAAAACCAATCGTTACCCTTTAGATATTGCACAAAAGTCGATTTGAAAGATTATAATGCGAAAGCCGTATCGTTATTCTTCGGAAGATCTTTTGAATGAATATAATGTATTGGATACTAGGCAACTATATTTAAAAACATCACTATCATATATTAAGTTCAATCAGATAAATATTTTTTCACAAAATACTATATCAACGAGGTATCCCGAATATATTAATATGATAGTACCCAGAAGGCATACTACTTTTGGTCAGCACATTTATACTTTCATTGCCCAAGGTTTTTCAATGCTCTTCCTGGCGACATAAAGTCGGCGAAAAAAAACCTACTTTAAAAGGCTGCCTAGAAACTGACTTGAAAAAGAGGGAAGACAAGAAATAAAAAAAATATTGGACATTATAATCTAACCTGGACATTTGAATATTTTGAATCTTTTATTATATTATGTTATATTATTATATATTTTTTTTAATTATTATTTTTATGTTTAAGAGATAATTTGTTTTAGTTTCAACACTATTCAATTTTAGTTATAAGTAAAATGCAGGACTATTTTGTTTATATTTTAATTTTAATTTTGACTATAATAAATAGTTTTTTTTTTCTGATATGAATTTATTTGCTGCCATTTTAATTTTCCACTTAACTTAAGTATTTAGTAATTTTTAATATGGTTTTGTAATTCTATTATTTTGTGCATACATGAAATATATGCCATTTTTATAAACACGGTATTGTTGTAAGCACATTAAAAAATAAATGTTTACCTTATAATAGGTCCCGGCCTAGTTAAGTGACGTTGCCACTAAACTATGCAATGTATTTTTTTTCTGCTTTTGATTCAATTTTTTAAGAATTTTTGTGCATAATTCCTATGCTGAAATTGTTTACTCTTTTTTTATATATTTGCATTACTTATATAAATAAATAAATAAATAAACTAAACAACTATATTTCACATGGTGACAAAATCATCTTTAATATGATATTTGTATCATCGTGCATTTAAATAAAATACAACTGCATACAGAATGATACGAAAAACCTGTAACGGCCCTTAATGCGATCAACAAATGCATCGATTTCCAGTGAAATACACTGACAAAATGCAGCAATTATTTTGACGAGTCGCAGCGATGAATCGGCACGATGAAGCAATACTTTTACTCGGAATATTTCGGATTGCATCATTTCCCGGCCTATATAAACCGGCGAAAAAGCAACCAAAGTATCATTCCTCGAGTGATCACCTCCCCCAAGGTTGCGACGGCATACTCGGTACCCCTCTCACGAGGTCGCTCATAGAGTCCGGCTCCTTGGTTTCCTGTCCTTATCTTTCCCAGTCACGAAGCATCAGTCTGCAATCCCACAGACTCGAGCCGTGCTCAGTACAAGATACCAGGAGGTCAAATACTCGTACAATCCTCATCCATATACCCTCGTAACTGCAGTCGCGCATTAATACACTCGCGACAACATAACCTATTCGGGAGGCGTTATAACTGGCAATATCAAACTTTCAATCGATTCAGTAAATACCTCCTGCTTTACTCAAAACCGCCTTTCAATACGGAGTTAACTCGTAAGTTGATACCACCACCTCACACCGAACAACTTGGAAACCCAATCAAATCACTTTTCCTGGACGCGTTCAGTTGACTTCGATATCGAAGTCGCGGGGCTTGAAGGGTATAAAAATTCAGCCTGTATCTGTCTGTGCTTGCACAACTCGAAAACTAGTCAGTTTATAGACTTGACAATTTGACACAACGTCGCCTTCGAATACGTGCGTGTTTTTGTAGCAAAATAATTTTTTGACACAACAGTGCTTTGAATAAGCTCGACATTCGACAAGTCCTCCCGAACCGGTGAAATCATTGGTGCGCTTCGACATCGGTGCGTTTACCACTATTTTCTTAACAGACTGAGCCACAGCGAAGCGTGGCCGGGTTTAGCTACTTATATATAAAATTCAGTCTGTTAAATATAAATATGTAATGTAAGCAAAACACATGTTTCAATAAGGATAACGCATATAAAGCTTTCTGTGGTCCATACGTATGTCTTAACATGACCTAACATGACGCTTTAAAACCCAATATTTTGGTGTTGCGATCTTGCTTCTAACATGACAGCATGTAGTAGTATACCGATACGTACGGATTTTGGTAAGATACGTGAATCATGTTAAAACAACAGTATAATGCTATTTCATTAATATTTGTTGATACATATAATGAGTGATGTAGTTTCAACAAAATTTCTTGTAATTAAAATTACGATTGAAAATCGTTATTCTGTATAAAACCGTATGGCATTAAAAAAAACGTAACGTAAGAAGAAATCCAATATTTTTCTCAGTGTATGTTTGCGCTCGGAAAACTCGTAATCTAATCGGTCTGTGGACTTGACACAACGTTGCATTCGAATAAGCGGGACAAAAGTCTTTCCGCACCCTTAAAATCATCTGTGCGCTTGGACATCAGTCCGTTTCACATTCATTCAGATCATATCAGATTGAGCCATAGTGAAGTGCGGCCGGGTTTAGTTAGTATATTATAGTAATTTAGGGTCGGTACCGTGTCAGTCAAGAGAATTTCGTAGCCTCACATATGCAGCGATGTTAGGAATTATTTATGTTTAATTCTATCATAATTTATATTTGATTAAAGTCACTTTGTAAAACTCCTAAGTACTATGAAATCGAAGACTATTGCGGTTGTTTGACATTATAAATGAGATAAACCGACGTTTCGGCGCGTTGCAACCTCTGTTGTCCAGGGTAAACTGGGTGGAATGTTAGAAACTTCACCCTGTAAATTTATTTTATCTTGTTCCTAAGTATTATACAAATTATGTGGTGGAAACAAACTGATAAAAAATATCCACATACGACTAGGTCTTTTACGCTGCCAATATTTTTAACCTATAAAACACGACAATTTCGTAAAACATAGTGGACTAGATACGATCACACAAACCTACACATGATCCACTCGGTCTGAATAAGGCTACCTCATTGAGAGAATTGTGTGATATCAACGAATTATAATTAGGTGAATTACATTTTGATTTTCTTCCTTTAGCTATATTTTCGCCGATATTTTCACCATTTTATTGACTATTATTTTATTATGATTATTTTAGTTTCTCTCCGATAATAAACGATTTTGACTATTACATTTTATGTCTGATAATAATTTATTTTTTAAATTTGTAAAACCATATTACTGTCTATTTCATGACAACTTAATTAAACATTCTCAGGTGTTATTGTTTAAAAGAAAATTAGTATTTTTTCCTACTATATTATATCAAATAATAATCTGATTTACTTTGTAGTTTCAAGTATCATTATGCGGTGAGAGTCTTCAAAAACCTTTAGTATCGATTTTTATATTTATTTTAATCTTAAGCGGCTATCTACTTTTATCGATTCCCTAATCACCGGTTTATTCATTGAATTTGTCAGTGTAATCAAATTATGTGATATCATTTATCCAAAGTATTGTGTACTAATGTCTAAACAACTAGTTATAAGGTTTTGAATACAGTAAACCTGATATGATTCCATTGATTTAAAATAGTTACCATAATTCGATAATATGATAATATTTAATATATATAAAATCGAAGACTATCGCGGTTGTTTGACATTATAAATAGGATAGAAAACGAATTTACCGCGTGAAATTTGTAGGACCCGACGTTTCGGTGACGTTGCAGCCGCCGTTGTCTAGGGTAGACTAAAGAGCTGTCAGTCCGTTGTTTTGCGGGTAGGCCGCAAACCGCTGCCGCCACTGCGTAGGTTATAACGGTGGTGGGGGGCCGGGCTCGGAGCGCGGGAATTTTTAAAATCCGTCTTGCACACAACACTCACTGTATCCTGTTTTACGTCTTTGCGTTCGGCGTTCGGCGGCGGGAACATTTTAAGAAGAGGGTTCCACGTAGAAGAGAGTTTGTAGCCGTCATCTCTATTGAAGTTCGGAGTTCTTCTTATTTCAATGGCTTCCCGGATCATGCGAGGAAAGTAGAATTGTTCCTTGGATAGAACAATGGGATTTTGAAACTGCATCCAGTGGTTATTCCGCTATCCAATATATGTTCGCAGATCGCCGATTTTTCTCGCTGAACGTTTTTAACAGCTTTGATGTGTTCTGTCAGTCGCGTGGCTATGGGCCGTTTCGTTTGTCCAACGTAGGCTAGACCGCAGCTGCATTCGACTTTATACACACCCGGGGTTTGCAGTGGTATTACATCCTTTACAGGCCTCAAAAATCGAGCTATATTTTGGGTCGGTTTGAAGATCGTTTTTATATCGAATCTGTTTAGCATCTTACTTATTCGATCAGTCACGCCCTTGACGTATGGTAAGAATGCTCTTGATCTGCTCGGTTTTTGAGTTTCGTCCGTATTAGATCGTGTGCGTGTCTCGTGATATTTTCCGTATCCATTTTTCCTAAGGACATCATTGACATGTTCCATCTCTTTCGGAAAAACGTCACCGAAACGTCGGGTCCTACAAATTTCACGCGGTAAATTCGTTTTCTATCCTATTTAATATATATTATTCTTAAATTTAGCGTTTCTTTCTACTGTTTAATATTTAACATTTCACACTTGTGTTTCGAAGTGACAATATTGGGATAAATTTGAAACAATAATGGCTTAATTTAAATGAATCCGCAACATGAGACCAAGTACTATATTATAATGTATATTTCTGATAGTAAACAATTAGGAATTAAAAACTATATAAAATACATTATTAAATCAAAAGATAGCTCCGATAGAATACGGTACAAGAACAATATAATTTAAAACGATTGCAGTTATTTCTGAGTTTACTAAGAAGTCTACAAATTCTAAAATTCAATTCAAAATTCAATACGTAAAGACCGCAAAACGATAAACAGTTTATTTTCGTTATCTCGCGTAACGTAGGCGACACCCATTTGTTTTAATAAATTCCCCGCATTCGTCGGGGTTATTTTTTCGTAAAGAAAATTATTTTGACTTCTCGCGGTAAATCTGTTTTGATCGGTTATTTAGATAAATAGCATCAATGGGCGTGAAGTAATACTAGTCTGAGATCTGGGCGACTGCCAGCGGATCGATTGTGACGCTCGGCCGTAGGAAACGGGTGAGTTTTCAAAGCCAACACTAAGGCGGGTGAATTGTGTAATATGTCGAATATATTCTAATCGAAATGTGGACTAACAGACCAGGGTCGATAATTTTTGAAACCAAAAAAAATAGTAGTAGGATGAAACCCGTTAAAAAGTGTAATTACGAAAGTTGTAGGTAGGTCTCTTTATTACCTACAACTTTGTCATTATTTTTTTTTTCATAGGACTTGTAGTTTTGCCGGAAATTGAGATACACCGTTTTTTACCCTTAAAAACTCACCCCCTTCCACTTCCCGACCTCAGATCGCCCGTAAATTATTTTCCCTTTCATTTTTGTTATATTGTCGTCCTTTTTTGACGGGTTTCATCCTACTATTATTTTTTTTTCACTTTTTACCATTTTTAAAATTATTGACCCTGCTCTATAAAAGACATCAAAGCTTTTATTTAAAGATATTATAGCCCATTTTCCGTTGACGACGACGTTATTGACGACGACGAAGATGACGTTATTGTAGAACTTTTCAAAAATACTGAAGGGGATGAAAAGAATGTGAACAATAATAATTATGTAGTTATCTATATACCCTGAAAATATAAGTTGATGCTTATACTTTCAGATACTACTGTAGAGACTACGCCACATGTTAAACCACATGTGCCCCGCCGGAAAACATTTCAAATTTCCCGCGCATAATGTTGTCACGGCCGAAACCATACTCAGATAGATATATTTGTCGATTCACGGTTACGAACGAGCATCGCTGTAAACATCGAGCGGGCTCAAACACGTCGACTCGCCCAACAGACACGCTGCGTTTTATTTAGTCGTGCACCTCTATCGGTGAAGCCGCCATTGCCACGCACCGCGAACGGTGGTCAACAATTCTCTTCAACGGGCCACACAGTCGCGGTAAAGGGGATCGTACTCATCCCCAAAGTGGTAACTCAAGGATCCCTAAACCACAATATTATTTCCAATGCATGTATAGAAGAATGCCCTTTCAAAACCGAAATATTATACAACAAAACTAACGGGTGTCCCAAAATTAACGCATGATTTGATTGAAATAAAAAAAACAGTTTTTGCTTTAATTTGTTTATTGAATCATAAAGTACCCAGGGTTATATATGGTATGACATATCAGGCAAATGGCCTCCATGGCTTTGCTGACACATACGCACTCTTTTGTCGAAATTTTCAATGACCATTTTGCATGTATTTGGCTGAATTGCGTTGATGCAACGTCGAATTTCCCCCTTCAATACATGCGTGCTTTTATACAAAGAATCTTAGTTTTATGAGTTTTTTTTGAAAAATAGAGGCATTAAGTTTCTAAGCGAATCCCTCGATAAGGAACCAATTTAAAATTTGGAAGCAAAATAGTTGCTCACTGCCTCGTTCGGTTGAACTAAGTTTTTTGAAAAATATAAGCATTAATTTAAAAAGGGTTCTAATCGAATCCATCGAGAAAGGACCCAATTTAAAATTTGGACTCAAGAAAACTGCTTATTGCCTTGGCTATAAACTGGCTTCGAAAACTTTCAGGTGCGATTACTCTTACAGCGTAAGCGGTGAGTGTGTTTTATTTTAATTTTCTTATATTGACTGGCTAATTCTCTAGGGTCGCGCTAAGCCACATTTTTTATTTAGGCCCTAAATTAATTACAATTAATAAAAACGTGAGAGCGCTCTGACAGTTGTGCTAAATATGCTTTGCCATCCTTATACCACCACTGCGTAAAGATAGTTATTCTGTGCTAGCGCTGCGATAGAAAGTTTAGTATGTGCCTGGTCGCCGGCGCGAGCGGACATGGAATATGTGCTTGGCGCTTTGTCAACGCTGCATTTTTATTGGTCAAACCCTACAAAATAAACCCCGCCTATTTTTTCGCGTTTCCGCCCATTTCGGATATTTTTCTGATTTCAATAATTAATAATTAGCCCGATCTCTATTTTTAGACATTTCTAAAGCGTTTGACTTCGTAGATCAGGAACTTCTACTTAAGAAATTTTAAATCAAAAGAATTAAAACTTATTCGTTCCGCATTATTTACACTGTGATCCTTCGAGTTCGCCAATGAAATATATGATTGCGTTGAACTTGCTATTTATGCCAAGGAGACTGTCGCCAGTTTCATCATTCACTGCTTTTGCTGGAATTGCGTTATATGAGTGAATACGTCCGATGTGAGCTTGAGTAATTTGTCCATCTTAAATTAAGTATGAAGCTTTTAATAAAATATTTAAATACCAGAAAAGAGGGGGTTGATAATGTGCACACATTCAGCGAGAAGTCCATTAAGGTTCCATACTTTTGCTTTGATGTTACATTACTCGTTCTCGTTTCAAACATTATGCTGTTTGCTTTGTAGGTAGAGGATTTAAGTCCATTTCAAATTCATTACGCATTTTACGCTGTTGAGATCCGCCAAGCTTTCACAGCGTTGTTTGTTAATGTAATATGTGATAGTCCTTTAGGCAGGTCTCTTTTTGGTAAAGTATTATCATTGATTATATTGCGTATTAGATTTGATTATATTGCTTATTAGATATTGACGGTGTTGTCTCTAAGTATCTGCGTTCACCCCTCGGTGGAAAGAATTATCTAATATCGTTATATCTTCTTGGAGTGGCAGGTTCACCATAGACATTTAAGTACGCATAATATTTTCGCGCTATTAACTTTATTGTACCTCACCACTAGGTGGCGCTGCAGCACTTCAGCGTATATACCGTTTAAACGATCGCCATTAAAACTGGTATACAATCGTATTTGAGCATGGATATGACACGGACAATGCCGGGTAAAACTACTAGTATACCATACAATTGGTGGCACTAGCCTCAGCGATACGTACACCTCGCTGTAGGCCTGAGTTACGAGTGAGATGTCTGGAATGCACACCGTGTGAGTATAGCTTTATTTGGAAAAGAGAGCAATACTTCATAAGTTAACCATTAGATATTTTTATCGATTGCAAAGGCACCGAGTAAAAATAAACAAAACAAAGTGTGGATTTAAAAAAAACACTGAATAATCTGCCTCCATAAACCTTTCTCGTGAAATACGACCTAAAAGCGTTGAGAGATATAAAATGTAGATATATCCCAAGCTGAAGCGGTGTCCATCAAAGTAATGCTGCGACGACAGCATCTCTGCCTGTATTTACCGGCGAGCTTTTACGCCCATATTTCTTTTCCTTTATTCAGTTCATTTACATCATTCTTCTAACCTGGCGACAGAACGAAAATATAGACACTGACATTTATCTAGATGTAACTCGGTCAAAACGTTAAGAGTGCTAGTAGTTGAATATTTGCATAAGGTTGAGTAGCAGATTTGGTTACTACCAATTTTATTTTATTTATTTTATTTTATTTTATAGCAAACTTACAGATAGTAAATATATGATACTAATATCTTAAAAAACATATTTAAACGAAACAAATTTACTATCCTATGAATAGTTTGCAATTCTTGCATTACACATTAAACATAGAAATAACATGAACGCGTTGATAGTAGAAAAAATATAATAAAGCTAATAAAAATTTAAGGGTAAGAAAAGAAATAATTAAATAAATTGTTAATAAGGTTATTTGGAGCAAAATAGAAGTATGAGTAATTGGATAATAATATTTATTATGTATAATATAATATAATACAATAGTATGTTATAATATAATAATCATATAATACAGTACATTAGGATGGCAGTTAGTAAAATCTTAAAAAGTAGAAGATAGGCTAGGTTTGATCGAATGACACGTCATTGATTAAATAGCCTATTAGATTGCTCAATGTCACACTTTGGAGTTGTCAATTACTAGTGGCTCAGTATAATAACACTCAGAAAGTTCACACAAGAGCTACAAGGTAATGCGGGAAGAGGGTGCGACGAAAGTGGGGGGAGGTGTAAGTCATGACGCGTCCTTAGGCCCATAGTTAGGGCGCTGTGAGCTGTAAACGCTGTGGGCGCAGTTTGTGTCCGCGTGCAGATGGGCAGATTTATGAGCCTACGCCATATAGTATTATCAGAACAAATCGGTGGCATCTGTGTCGCCGGGGCACCGTAAATGTGAGCGGGACGATTCTTCAAGAATAAGTAGAGTAATCATATTACGATTTGTGGTAGCCCTTATTATTTCTGACGTCACTTGCTTCGATTTCAATTTTGTTCTAAGAGAAGCTACTGTCTGGTATACTGTGCTACTGGCGAACCTGCCACCCCAGGAATTTATAACGATATCAGATATTTTTTTGAACCGTGGGGTGAACGCAGAGACTTAGGGGCAACACCGTCAACCGTCTAACTACGCCAACATGCCCGTGAGAGACCAATGCGTTACCGCGAGGTACTGGGAAGTAATCCCAGCGAGCAGACCTTACGTCCTGACTACCAGATTTGACCGGAATTCTCCAACGTCCAGTCGGGTCGCGGGGTCGGCGTCGTTTGCTCTGCCTCTACATGATGCTAGCGGTAATTCAGATGTAAATATTTCAATGTATTTATTCAAATGTATTTAATTTAATGCGGTAATTCAAATGTATTTAATTTAAAAAAAATCTGGAAAATCTTGAGAAAAAATCGGAAAAACGCATTCCAGCCTAAATTAAAATAAAATTACGTTTTTCTACTATTGTGTTATTTTGCGATCTGTCCAA
This sequence comes from Micropterix aruncella, assembly GCA_944548615.1. Lineage (NCBI taxonomy): Eukaryota > Metazoa > Arthropoda > Insecta > Lepidoptera > Micropterigidae > Micropterix > Micropterix aruncella. Next base: position 21,730,328 of record OX155971.1, read on the forward strand.
CAAATGTAGTTATTTTATTTATATTACAATTTATTTATTTCGGTATTGATCTGTATTTTGAAATGTGCCAGAATGATGACTTCGCCCAGACGCTGCTATAGGTACTTATAGCAATGCCAAAATATATTACTTGGAATCAACTTTAAAAACAAACGGCGGAAACAACGAAACACTTGTAACCAACTCTAACTTCACGTTACCCACATGTATTTTCCACCGATGTATTAAGTCGTTCTTTTGTCAGTCTAAATAAGCAACCACATTATTGGGGGGAGGGGGAGATGGAGGGGAGATAGAGATGGGGGGGGGGGGAGGTTGGCGGAGCGATTAGGGGGTGGGGGTGGGGGTGGGGGGAGGAGGGGTTAGGGATGGCGGAGATTGGGAAAGGGGGGTTAAGGGGTTTGGTACGGAAGGGGGGGTTGTATGATTGCCGGGAAAGTCTTGGGTACCACAACTGATTCTTTCCTTTGTTTACATATTCCAATAGGTTTTCACAAATTTACGAAACGATCACATACGAATTTATTGAAATTGGCGGGACAAGGTCGGTCGGGTCAGCTGGTTTACAATAATTTTTAAAATATACATCTTTTTTTTTTTCAAAATACGTGGATACTAAACGCCTCAACCACATCAGCAGGTAAACTGTTCCACTGTTTTGTGTTTTCTGGGATTTTTGGGGAATCGTGATTTCTCCAGAATCAACTCATGGCCTCGCAGATGATGCGAGCAAATAATCTGATATATATGTATAAATATGAGAGCAAATAATCTAATTTTCGATCTCATATTATAACGCGTTCAAAAGGTTTATTTATTTATTTATTTTATTTACATATACATATACATTCAAATTCATGAGCGCAACAGAAAATGAAATGACAATTTAGACAATGCCGTCGTATGCTTTTAAGGTTATATACACATGATACATCTGTCTGAGCCCAGGTTACATAGCGCATACATTAAACGCAAATGATAATCTTTCTATTGTGCTAAGCAAAGAGCAGCCGAGCCCGCCTTACTAGGCACCCCTGTGTTAAGGCGAGCTCATTATTACTAATAACTTTGCGAGCGAGTTATTACTAATAACTTTAACATCAATCACATCTCTTATTGGTTTGAATTTAGACAAACCCTCGAACGCATATATTTTAATTTTACCACTTCTTTAGATCTATCATCCTTCCAAATTGTAAATTACCATTTTCAACCATTTCGGAGAAATGAAATTGAATTGGATTTTCAACCGTCCGAAAGATGAAATTAGGACTCCATTTTCATCCTCTCAGCGATGGAATTTAACAAAACTTTCGAATACGTCTTTCTCACTTCGTGAGGAGAGCAAATAACCTAAATTTTTGCAAAATACATTTTTAAATACTTCAGAGATACTTTTTATTTTTAAATACTTCGGAGAAATAAAATTTCATTTTCACCCTCTTGGGATGAAAATATGTAAAACCCTCGGACACATCAAATAAAACGTGCTCAAAAATTTCTCTCGTCCCCTCGTCTCCCCCGTCCCAGCGTCATTATAGGTTTATTGCTTTTATTTTTTTTTTATTTATGATGTTTATTTTCTGCTTGGTTTAAATGTTAATTACATTGATATGAGTTACTTTTATACGTGATTTTAATTATCTTGTTTATACTGAAAAACACTTTTTTCCCATTAGCTTAAGTTTAGTTGTAAGATATTGGTTTAACGCAATAAGCTCACCGATTTATTTAAAAAAATAAAGCGTTTTATTATATATTTTTTATATATCTTTCTTCACCTCCTATTTTAAAGTGTACTAATGTTCGATTGCTTGAAATCGTTAATTTTTAAACTATTGAAACTTCAAACGTTGAAACTAGTTTCAACTGTTGATGTTACAATTTCGTTAAACCTTTGAACACCTATATTCCGATTGGCTGAATCGACCGCTTTACCCTAATGTTCGATTTCCAATGAGGGATGAAAACAATCACCTTTGTTGCACTTCCTGAGAGGTTTAATTTTGCAAACCCCCTCGAATACGTAATTCTCGTGATATTGGGGTACGATATGTTCAAAATTTCAATGCTCTAGGTTCAACGGTCTTGTCTGTGACTTAATAAGTAAACTAGTCAGACAGACAGTCAGCGTCTGACTGACTAGTTTACTTACAGACCTAGTCAGTCAGACAGTCAGTCTGCTATCAGTCAGTGAATCGGTAAGGACTTTACCACTTATTTATGTAAATATAATATATTATAATCATCTCCTGATTCAATTTCTCTGAATTCATTATATTATTGCTAATAAGGATAAACATTCTAGTTTATGCTTACACCTTATCGCTTGTTAGCAATTCTATTTATTAATTTAAGAATTAATTTCTATAAAATATTGATTCTGGCAACAAAAATAACATGATTATTTGATTTTGTCACCAAACTGGGACTAACCCGTTCTAGGGTGGACAGGGCTTTAGTAATAGAATAAATTATTTAAACGCTGTAGTGAAGTGCTCATGAAACGAAATTGTCTGAAATGTCGTCCACAAAAAAATTAATCGCATTCCATTACATAGTCGGTATTGACATTTAACACAAAATTCCTTTATTAAGAGTGAGTGTCATGAGAAAAATATGAAAAATTGATTATTATGAAATTAATTAAACTAGAATTTAATATAATAATACCTCGACAAAATAAACAAAATGCATTTCCAAAATGTTTATTTGATTCTGTCACCCAACTGGATATAACCCGTTCTAGGGTGAACCCGTTTTAGTAAGAGAATAAATTATTAAACCTTGTTGTTTAATGCGCATAAAAAATAAATTACAATTCCATTATAAAATCGGCATTGAATTTCAAACACGACATTCCGTTACATAGAGTGAAACGAATCCAATATATTCAAATATAAAAATAAGAGAATCGAAGCTATAAGAAAAAATTAAAAGTGAAAATGACAGAGAGAAATGGAAGAAGTCATAAGAAAAATATAAAAAATTTGTTAGTAAGAAATATATTTGAAGTAATATAAAATTTATTATGATAATACGTTGTCAAAACAAACAAAATGCATTTTCAAAACAATAAAAAACCTTAAATTATTTTATAAAGGTTTATTGAACAGAGTTATTACACATTTTACATATTATGTCAATATTTCTATCAACTTCGTAGTAGGATTAGCCATCGTGTCATGTATACTCATAAATTTATAGGTGGCATTTCTGATATACGGGCTATCTTAATGGCTTCTGAAGCATCGTCTGAAATGTAATATATTCCACTAAAGTTATGGATGCGCTGCATTTAATACAGACTTCTAAAGAAACGTCTAATTTATAGTGTGTGATGGTTAAATTTACAAGGCGGATTTTAGATGATATGTCATTATGATTTCATACAGATTTTAGACGATATTAGAAGATTTGTCAAGCCACGTGCACTATATGGTTCTTTTCTTATTTGTATCGTATCTCGACGACGAAAATATCTTTATCTTTAATGATTACATATTTGTAACAGGCTAATTATCTAATAATTATTCTGTAAGTTTGAAATTACACGTTGAGATATTTTTGCCCTTTCAACCATAACAACAATGATAGACTAAATTGCCTTAAAATGTGGTCCTAAAAAAGAACCAAATCGCAATTCTATTATAAACTCGACATTAAATGGAATATAAAATTCCTTTAAATAGAGTGTGACAAATATAATAAACTTATACTAATACAAAGAGAAAAGAAAAGTTACAGGAAATAAAAAAAATGTCATAAGAAAAATGTAAAAAAACTCATTAATATAATAATATGGTAATTATTACAAAATTAAATTTAATATTACCTAGTCAAAATAAGTCAAAATAATTGTCAAAACATTATATAACAATAAAATTAAATATTTTTCGTAATTATATCGGTATGTTTTGATAATATAGCATATTTTTATTGATATTATTGGATAGCCGACGATCAAGTGGCAGTGGTTGATCAATTTCATACTTTTTCTTAGAAGTTTTAATTATTTCTCGTTCTCTTACTCCCTCTCTCTCTCTCTGTCTCTCTCTCTCTCTCTTTCTCTCCTCTAAGATCCGGGTTGACATTTTGAGCCCCCAAATCTCAATTAGTAGATTTCCTTTTATCTTGTCCGAGTATCGACAAGAGGCCGGGACGCCGACGATGAATAAATTGAGCGCATTTGCCAATGCCAATGGGCCAGGGCCCAAGCCCTATAAACTAAGAGCTGTTGACGTTTTAATTTATCAATTTTATTCTTTTGAAAATATAATTGCAAAATTATACGAAATTATGCGGCATGCCCTGTGAGGATAGGAATATTAGGTTATTTGTTTTTTCACTCTAAAATTTGTCACTTTTTTCGGTTTTTCTTTTAAAAATCCTCTTTTTTACTATAAAATGTATATTTTGTGACGAATTGTGACAAAATATACACAATAATGATCGACTCACTGGTCTATTATTTCTGGGTTACGAGGTATAGTCTGCAGAAGTATCCGCAGAGTATTTTATATTATATACTTATATACTTATATTACACCTAGCAATTTTGTTGGCTATATACTTTATTTTAACGGCAAAGGAAAGTATTATAAACGCACTTGTGTGTGCCTGTGTGTATTCCTCGATGATCGCGCCCGAACGCTTTATCCGATTAAGCTGAAATGGTTTGAAGGCATCATTCGGTCATGATGAGAGTTTAAAAGATTGTAGTTGAAATTGGTCCACCAGAGGGTGCGCTAGTCATACTTCAATCTAGAAATATTACAGTTAGAAACTTTAAATTCGGTACATGCCTTGTTGGACCGAAATCACGTTGGGAAATTTTGTAATATCTCGTATAGACGCAAAAAACTTAAATACCACCGTATTTGTGAAAATACTACATCATTTTTGGAAATATAACATTTTATTACTACGGAAACACTACAAAATACTACTCTGAAAATATTTGATCTCATAGATCCAATCACTGTTTGGGGGGGGGGGGGGGGGTTGAGGTGTTTGGCGCGGAGGGGGGAGGGGGTTGTCTGGTTGGCGGGAAAGTCTTACGGTGACTCAACCGTTTTTTTTGTCTCCTCACCAATTTTTAGTTATTAAAGACACCGAGCATGCCTCTATTGTATTAGAAGCGACAAAAAAGCATTTTGGCTTTTCCTTCTAGTACAAATTTATATCATGCTATCCCTATATTTCGGTCTTTTTATAGTAGATATTTTAACTGTTAATTGACGAGGTGGTGACACAGTGACACCACGCGAACAGAGACGGAAAAATGCCACTGGAACTCCCTTGTGGAAAGTAAAGATTGTTTTTGAAAATCCTTTCTTTACTTTATTTTTTACTCGGACTTTAGTTAATTGACATGTACGCAAAGGAGGGGGGGGGGGGGTTAAAATGTGTATATCCGCCTTTATTTGAAAAAAAATGCGCGTTCACAATAGTTTTCCTTCTCGTCGGGTGCTCGGCAGGTAATAGAAGTCCTGCTCTATTCTGTTGTCCAGTTCCTGCTATCTATTTGTCGTTCCGTTATTTATTAATCAGGTTTCGCACATCCGATTTGCAATCGCCCTGTCGGACTAAGCAAATAAAAACACGCAGAGCTCTGGCCAGATAACTAACTGGAGGGCCGCTATTGTCCGTCAATAAACTATGCAAATGGTATTCGCCACAGATCCAATCACGCTCTTACGGATCCTACATCACTGGGAAATTGTGGGATAGTCCATATTTGAATTTTAATGATGATAATAATAAGGTAGTCATAACCAAAATCATAAACCTTTTTTTTTTCAAAACAGACTAGGTATCTACAACAATCAAATAAGTCGATACCTAATCTGGTGAAATCGTCAAAAACATATACATATTAGATATATTGCATATTAGATAAATATCATAGGTATCAAAATAGAATAAAATAGCAGACAAAATAGTGGCAATAATGTCATATTAAAAGACACAACAAAAATAAACATAAAGAATCTCTCTAAAAAACAAATCTAACAAAACAAATATAAAAACAAAAAAAAAATAAAACAAAATGTGTAGAATGATTCACTAATTAAATTCCAATAGAATTTAGAAATAATAACGTTTCAAAATTCAACTTTACAGCTAAACAGCCTGAGGCGTATAAATTTTTTTTCGTCAATATTGTAAAAAGGGTAGTAGGGATTGTACAAAATACGGGCGAGTTGTCAACTACTAAGAGCGAACCCGCCACCACGGGAAGCTATAACGACGATTTTAATCATATATTTATAATCATCATATCATATATTTATAATAGTCTACAATCTCACAGTGAGAGTGCAACTCCTTACCACGAGGCACGGGAAGTAAAACCAGCGGGCCGACCTCACTCCTTCACTCCCTCACCACCAGATTTGGCCGGATTTATCTGTCCTCCAGTCTGGTCACGGATTCGAGGTCGCTTGCGCGGCCTCTACCTGATGTAAGCGGTAAGTCAGTTCGAATCTATCGCTGACCGTGGATAACTTCGCCCGTCTTTCACACGGGATCGGGTGGCCAACGGGTCGTTTCAAGAGTAGCTGTCATCAGTTCAACGACCACCCCCGCTGATTAGGAAACGTTTAAGATCATTTCCAGACCCCCCGATAAGTCGCCGCAGTGTATATCAATTGGCTGACGTCGTGCGATGCGCAAACCGCTCAACAGCGACCGAAGGTCATCCCCCATAGGATCAGACCCGCCTGCCGTGACTAGAAAAACCAGAGTCCAGGTTTTACCCTCTTCGCGGAGACTACCGAATGGAAATTGAGCCGTGAGTTGAGCCGACCAACATGACATATAGGTCATATGGCCCAAGCTGCAAGCAATAATTAGCTACTTATCTTATTTATCCAGTCTAACCTGAGACTTCTTAAGGTTGGATTAGAGCTTCGATTTTATTTTATTATATTTGTTTTGCCACATTTAATTTATTTGTGTTGCCACATCTACTTTATTTAATTTATTTACCACGGTCAACATGACATGTTGACCGTGGCTTGGTAAGCTTGGATTTTAACGGAAGGAGCTATTTCCGCCGCATTTGTCATGTGAGGGCATTTTGGATCTTTTTTTAAAGATTGCATTTAACCCTAATAGCCTTATCTACGTCTGCCAGGCGTACACGCTGCCGAAAATTCTCTATCTCTTTCTAACAAGTGAAGTTAGCGCCTCGGGTTTTTTAGCCAAATAAGTGGCCGACAGGATCTCGCCGATGGTGCCCGCGTACCTTAAGGTACGTCCCGCCATTTTTGACTTATTGAGGTACTGCACGCCTGCGAGACGTATGTTAAGGCTTTGTATAACTATTAACTATGTTGTGATTTTTATTTAGTATGTTTTTTGTACATCTTTTGCATATTTATTCCTTTAGTGTTATGTACATTTTATCTGTATTTTTGCATTGTTTCTGTTATCAATATGTCACGTTCTTGGCCTTGGGTGGAGAAGAGACGAAATTTTGAAATGTATACGCATGCAATTATGATAGCCCGTTCTAAGTTCTACATGATATGGTGGCTGCACCCAGGGTTGGCTCGGGACAGAGCGTTTTAATAAAAGCTCGTTTTTAAAAATGTGTTTTTACTAATAACTTCAGCTACGTAACGACCAAATTTGGTTGCACATAAGAGCACCGTAGACTACGTAACGACCAATACTGGCGGCTTGCTCCCGGGGCGCACAGTAATATTATTTTCTAATTCGAACGCATCCTAAAATCCATACCAAATATCTCATTATCACCAAAGATGCATAGACGGCCGCTAGAATAATTCCATTGTCAAACATCATCATTTCTTTTTCGAGAAATCATCAAAATTTTTATTGGTATTTATGAGCTAATATCTAAATAATTTTGTATGTAAATAAGCAACACGAAATATTACATTTGATAGAGAATATAATAAAGATCGTGATAGTATTTTCAATTTCTAAATAGGTGTCCGTATTCCGTAAGACAAGTGCAAATTAGAAATGCCGAGTTATTTTCACTTTTTCGAATTTCTCATATTTATTCATAATTATCTAATTGTTTTACAAAATGATATTTTAATATTCTATATACACAATTTCAATGCGATTATTGCAATTTTTTTTAGTATTGCTATAGAAGTTCCAAAGTTATAGTACTTTTTGTCGAGCATGGCGATATTGCAAGAAATTCTATGAAATTCTCGATATAGCCATGAAATTATGCCGCTACTCGAAGTTTATCTTTTAAATTTTACTTCTATTGCCCAGCTAATAAGGACTAATAATAACTATTAGTGTAAACATTCCTTCAAATCTGTTATGTTCTTTTCTTTACTGAGTTTTCATACATGTTATACATATATTTATAAAAATTTTAACGTCCGCCTTAGAACAGGCTATAGCCTATTAAGGTAAACAGATTTAATTCTAGAGAAGTATTTTTTCGGACGATGAGCTGAGTCAGCCAAAGTCAGTCTTAAAAGTAATAAAGTAACTCGAACATATTGATGATTGAAAGGCAAAAATATTAACGTATCATTTTGGTCGAGATGAGTGATATAATATATCATCGCTGGGTGTGCTTCCTACAGCAGTGACGAAGTCAAGGATTTAAGAGTTTTTCGACTCCGAGGTAAACTTCAAAGAACACATTAGGCAACTATATATTTCTTTCAATCATCTAGGGTTTGTAATACGGCAATCCAAACACTTTAATAATATTCGGTTATGTGCACGTTGTGTAACTTAATTGTTAGAAGTGTCATGGAAACGCATGCAGCTATTTGGATATTTGGACTATTTGGACAGCTATTTGGAGTCCGCATGAAGACACCTATGTATATCCTCATGCTGGAATAGGTGCAGAAGTGTTTTTTGAGAATTTTGTACTTTAATCAGAACGGTTAATCTCATTGCAGCGAGGAGCGAGGGATCTGCTAGATCCAAGGAGAGACGGTGAGTAGATTTCCGATTTGTACAAGGGTAGTTGGCGTGAGAATTTTGCCAAGGAAGATTCTGCTTTCGGTAAAGATTGCATTTAAAAATTAATGGTGTTAACGTCTAAGTACAATCAAAATCTACATTTTTATCACCTCAATAATTTAAATGATATTAGTAGGAAAAAATCACAATTTGTCTCGGATAACAAAAGGCGAGAGAATTGCTGTTTTGGGCGTGTTTTTATTAGCAGATACGAGTATAATTACGCAAAAATCAAACATAGACAAACATTTTCCAGAAATCCCTTTTTTGGATTCTCAGATCTCAAAAAGTGGTGCAAATTTAAATTCTACATATTGCCCGAAAACAAGGCCATCCCTATTTTTGTAGTTGAGAGAGTAAAAAACTATCCAAAAGAAACGCATTTCAACATCTGGGCAGATTTACATCAATGACCTGACTGAGCAAACCAGTGAGGAGTGAGGAAGCTGCTAGATCCAAGAAGCGACGAGTAGTATATTTCCCATTTGAAGAGTATTATTTCTGTAATATTATCGGCGCCTATATAAAAAGGCGATAGACGAAATTATGATATGGCATTATTGTTATTATTGGTTAAATTATTAGGTTATCATTGCTTAAATTATTAGGTTTTTATAATCAAATCAATACTTAAAAAAAAAGATTTATTATGATTGTTATTGTAGATGGCCAAATAAATTGCTATAATTTTCGCCGACAATTAGAGCCACCGGCATTTCGCCGTTGCAGAAGGGTTGCCAAATTTCACTATAGATTTGAGCAATCTAATAAACTGAAAAAAACATTTAACGACTGGGCGACTCCAGGTATTAAGGTTTCTAGATCACGGATGTTTGAATTACATCAACTAAAAAAAGGAAAATGTGACGCCGAATTTTTAAAACATATACAGACCTATAAGAAGACATATAAAAAAGTTGTCTGGAAGGCAAAACAATTATACCTAAAATCCTCCATTGAACGGTCGGAAAATAAAATCAAAGCTGTCTGGAATATTATAAGCAAAGAGTGTCGTAGGAGTTCGTCTACAGAAAATGTGATTAGGTTAAATTCAAACAGTCAAACAATATCTGACACTAGTGCAGTTGCAGAGCTCTTTAACGACCAATTCAGCATTCCAAAAGTTGACAATATTAGCTTATTTGAGACGACCCAAACTTCTTGTGACCTTCTATCAAGCTATTGCATTAGAAATAAGGCGACTTTAAAATTTATGTATACGACGCCACAAGAAATTATAAAAATAGGTAATTCTATAAAAATCAAGGACTCTACCGACCTCTGGTCTATTTCGACAAGAATAATGAAGAGCAGTATTGTCCCGGTGGCCGAACATCTGTCTTCTCTATTCAATAAATGTATTGGCTCTGGAATTTTCCCAACTAAAATGAAGATGGCAAAAGTGATTCCTATCCATAAAAAGGGACCCCGGGAAGACATAAACAACTACAGGCCAATATCACTTTTGCCATCTTTTAGCAAGATATTTGAAAAATTAATTCTTCAGAGGCTAAGTACCTTTTTTGCCGAACACAACATCCTTACGCCAAAGCAATTTGGGTTCCGCAAGTCACTATCCACCATAGATGCGATTGCAGGTCTGATGGAAAAACTATTATCTAGCATCGATAAGTCGAATAAAACTTGTGGCATTGTTTGTGATCTATCCAAGGCCTTTGATTGCGTCGATCACCTTATTTTGCTTCAGAAGCTCGAGCACTACGGCATTAGAGATACAGTTCTAAGCCTAATACAATCCTACCTACAAGGACGGACGCAAGTCACTAAAGTCCAAAACAGCTTGAGCGATCACCAAAAAATTACTAAAGGGGTACCTCAAGGTTCCATTCTGGGACCCTTTCTTTTTCTTGTATACATCAATGATATACCAGAATGCGTGTTATCTGATAACGATGAAATTGTACTGTACGCAGATGATACCTCACTAATTTTCAGCGATGCAAATCATGAACAACTAGTTAAGCGAATTGACGTTACCATGGAAAAACTTGGTACTTGGTTCCAATTAAATCAATTGTCTCTTAATGCATCTAAATCAAACTCCATCAATTTCTCTCTTCGGCCGTCCCAAAATAATATCTTCAGTATTAGCTATGGCGATAAAGTATTAGAAAATGTTGATCATACGAAATTTCTAGGCATTCATATTGATAGCAATCTGCAATGGTCGACTCACCTAGAAGAACTGAGCAAAAAATTAAGTAGCGCCACATTTGCCATAAAAAAATCAAATTGTTATGTGGCTTTGAAGCTTCCAAATCTGTCTACTTTGCCTATTTCCATTCCCTATTAAGTTATGGCCTCATGTTCTGGGGAATGGCGTCAAATGTTAAAAGGATCTTTCGCCTACAAAAACGAGCGATTAGAAATCTGTTCTCAATATCTTCGCTAACATCTTGCAAGCAGTACTTCATCGAATCTGGTATCATGACTTTGTACGCCGCGTATATATACCAAAACATCATGTATACGAGAAAAAATATCGAGACTACCTCAACTAACTCAAATATTCATTCGCATAATACGCGAAATAAAGAGGCCTTGCGTCATTTGAAGGTGCGTCTGAGTAAGGTTCGGAATAGCTTTATCTGCCAATCTTACTTATTCTACAATAAACTTCCATTACACATTAGGGGCCTTGGGGAGGTTCACTTTAAGAAAAAGGTACAGGGTATTTTGACTAAAAACCTCATTTATAGCATTGAGGATTTCGACAATATCAATTTTTCGCAGCTCTATTGACCTACTTGACTATTATTATTCCTTATTCTTTCTATTATTGACTATTTTACAATTGCGTTTTTTTTTTCGTCTTCTAACTGTTTATTGACTATAATTATTATTACTGATTTCTTTGTATTTGTGTTTTTTCTTTAAAATATCTTCCCGTATGATAATTTGTGAAATTATCCAATATTTGTTTGATTATTTAGTACTTAGGATCATATAGAAAATTAGATTATATAGAAAATTTTACGAAATTACTTAAGAATTTTGATTGAAAATATTGGAAAATGTTGTTTCCTCTACATATATAACCTAGAAAATCTGCGCTTGGATGTTCAACGTTCATACCTTGCAATACCGACGTTTATATCTTATACCTTAATAGGTATTTATATTATACTTGTTATTTTTATTACTTTTGACATAACCAAGTGTAGGAACTCCTATCAACTGGTTTAAAATAAAATAAAAAAATAAATAAAAAAAAATATATAATATCGTCGCCTTACAACTATAACTTAATAACTGGAATTCAGTAGTTCTGAGATAAACGCGTTTAAATGTTTTTTTTAAAGTTTCAACTCGTCCACCATTCTTGATTTGTGGAAACTAATAAGTGGACCTAAATACTAACCTTAATTTAGATGAGTGGAATCATCGAGTTTTTACGATACTTATATCGCTACGATAGTAGGCAGTGCTGCGAACTTTCAGCTAGATAATTCTACATATCGATTTGTAGTATTATAGCTGGAGCTGATTTTTAACTTATCAACCACCGTTAACTCCTAAGGGAGGGGACATTCCAGTTATCTGCTTTTAAGGGAATATAGAGTTGATATTCTACATCTTCTGGCATACTTATCTCAAAATTGCCAATTTTCGAGTTATCAAGTTATAATTGTAAGGCGACGATATATAATAAATGAAAAGGGGCTCACATTAATAAAATAGTGTATCGTTTGTAAGACACCATGGCGCGGTTCGACGACGGGCGGGCGACTGCCAGTGACGTTGAAACGCGTCACAGAAAAACAAACGTGGAAAATGCGGACCTGGCCGATTCCCTTGAACTCGTCAAAGTTTCAATGGTGCCGTCTCTACATACTATAGCGGCATTGTCACAGCGATATAGTATGTAACAGCACCGAGGCGGCGGACATACTAAAAATTCATTTGTCTCAATTTAGTCGGCCGCGCGGATGCCCATGAGAGACGAACGAACGGTGACGAATTTGACGATGATGAATAAGGATTTTGTCATTTTTGCGTCGTTTGTCGTGTCATCTCGTCCGCCTATGACGACCATAGCCGGGATAAAACAACAAGATACAAGGCAGAAGATAGTAGAGGTAAAATTACTCTTTTGGCCTAGCTGAGCGAGGTCCTGTTTCTGTATCTACCACTTTTTTTAAATTTTTATTTTATGGTAAACCTACAGATAGTAAAGACATGATATAGTACTTTTTCAAATATTTAAGCAAAACAAATTTGCTATCCTATGAATAGTTTACATTACAAATTAGCTTGCATGTTATACAATGTAAAGCATGTAATGTAATGCAATGTAATGTAATGCATGTAATGTAATGTAATGCATGTAATGTAATGTAATGCAAATTAGCTTGCATTACAAATTAATACAGACTTAACATGAACATGTTGATAGTGAAAAAGAGTAATAAGACTTATAATAATATAAGGGTTAGAAAAGTAATAATAAGGTAGGAAAAGGGATATATAAAGCAAAATGGAAGTATGACTAATTGAATATTATTATTTAGAAATTCTTGTTGCATAGCTGGTCGTCACAGTAGGGTTGGTTGTAAGAAATTGTCAATAAGATTATGACAATAAACCCGCCCTTTATGAAATTTCACAATAAAGTGTAGAAACAAACATTTTATATGCGGATGACCTAAAATGCTGAAATAATATAAAAAAAAAAATAAATAAATGCCGTCAAACATGCTTCAAGCACTAAAAAATGAAAGTCGAAAGAAATCTAATCAGCTTTTGTCATCGATAAATAGAGATAGCTGAAAGGACATCTATTACTAGGTAATGACTCTAAATGTAATGACATCGTCAAATATGACTATCGTGCTATATATTTTGCAGCTCCCTGGTCCATTTTAGATAATGTCATTAATGTGTAAAATATGCGACTTAAAAACTAAAATTATGTGCACAATTGGCACGACCGTAGCGAAAACTGGAAAATAAACGCATCTGCTACCTCTTAGCATCTCTTAATATTAGTAGATAGATTTATCATTTTGAATTAACATTTTCTATACGAAAACGAAACGCGCGCAATTTAGGTTTGGCTCTTAGCCATTATATCAATAGCAACCAGTAAATCAGCAACATTGTTGTCGGGAGATTAATACTGCAATGTAAAATAAATATTCAAAATATTCAAATAATATTCATTTGCCTCTACATTTTCCACGTATTTGGTTTGGCAGTAAGGCGGTGACGACTACAACGGGCTAACCCGTCACCCCAGGCTGGTATAACGATATGAATCGTTCTTTTAGCCGTGGGATGAACTTAGAAGACTTAGAGACAAGACAATCCACTGTCTAGCTCCGCCAACAAGCCCGTTAGAGGCCAACGTCTTACGGCGAGGCACCGAGAAAGGTACCCAGCGGGAAGCCTCGCCCCCTAACCACCATCACCTTCAGGATACTTCCGTCCTCCCAACTAAATACGGGTCTGAAGTCGCTCACGCGGCCTCTACCTGCTGTATTACAGCGTTAATCCAAATTTAATTTATCGCGGACCTGGGCCTCCTCTTTTAGTAGTGCCACACGGGATCGGGTGGCTCAAGGTCATTTTAAGAGTGGCATGACAGCAGGTCAACTTTCACCCCCGCTGCTTCGAAGACAGTATTTTCCATAGTCTCGCAGACTCCTTCAGCAATTAGTCAGAGTGCACAACCGATTGGCGTCGCCGAACGGTGCGCAAATCGTCCAGTAGCGCCGGGATGCAATCACGCCAGGAGAAACCGGTCCACTGGCTTGTGAGGCCTGAGACACGAGAGTCTTACCAGGGGTAGCCTTCAGCACGAAGCTTCTGAATAGGAGCTGAATCGTGAGTTGAGCCGATGCGAGAACAAAATGGATCTTGTGGCCCAAGCTGCACGAAACTGTTCGCTACCAAAGCCGATTTTGTTTGGCAGTGTTTTGTTTGTCCAATATACAGTCGCGTTAGAGTAGCTCCGTGATCAAGGTAATTAATCATCGCGATTCCTTGACTGTGGAAGATGAAATGGCCTTGAATTCAGGAGTTAGAGATTATTTATTTTATTTATTTATTTAGGTAAGAGAATGAACTTATAATTAGATTCATAATTTCCCAAAAAACATGTAATTATGCCGATTAAAACTTACGCCGTGCAAATAATTTGAAAAATAGTTTGTTAGGTTATAAAGGTATACTTAAATTATATACTAATACTTTAAACTATTATTATATATGATATTAGTAATAATGTTTTAACGTCTACAACATGTAGACAAAGTATACTTACACATGTATAAATATTTAAATACATGGATAGTAAGATATATTATTATAATTTAATGGTAAGCGAAATTTGTAGAATTTATATTTATATATACCTACATATCATACATTTTCGCTGCTGCTTCGAGGACGGATCGCACTGCCGATTTGAAATAAATTTTGTTTCTTCTATAAATGTCAAGCTCTGTGAAGTCGTCTTGGGGGCTCGAATAACTGTATAGATCGGGCCTTACGACGCGGCACCTTCAGAGCGATGCTTGAAACTAGTTATGGGCTTTCTAGCGTACCATTGACAGTGTCATGTAGCGCGGTCATATCCGCAGCAGTTCGTCGGTCGATCCAGGTGTTGCACTGCTGTTTTGTTTTAGGATCGTTATGGTGAATCCATGTTTAGTTCATAGTTATGAATCGAGCACAAAAGCTGTCAGGATCCGGTTGTAACAAATGCAAAGAGCGTTGAGAAATATTCAGTCTAGTTTTTTCTGCACATTGATGCCTTTTTCATCCCTGAACGATCATGTACAATACTATGCGGCACTACCTATCGAAATCTTCACTTCTTCGGCAATAAAACGAGCCATAACACAACGATCCCTAAATGGATTTCGTCCGCGTCGAACCCGCCCTTCCACTGCCATTATAATCTGCGTAGTAACAGCAGCAGTTTACCGCCTACCCGCAGAACAACGGATAACGATTGAGAGCACATCAGTCTTCCCTGGACAACGACGTTTGCAACATCGTCGGAATATCAAGTGTTATATATTGACATTACATGTTATTTATAATGTCAAACAACGTGGTAGTCTTCGATTTCATACGTACTCGTATGAAATCGAAGACTACCCGTAGTTTACTCATATTTATCCACACTTTGCATACAAGTTTGGTAAAGTGTAGTTGCCACCGATTGCCTATATTCAAGATTGAGGGTTTGGCTAAACAAACCCTCCATCCTGAATAAGGCATCCTTTCGTATAAAAGAAGACATGCGGTCAACCGAACGTCACTGCAAAAGGATCTCCGTAAAACCTAATTAGTGTCCTAAAATGAAAACCGCGTATCTCAGTTATAACCTAATTAAGAAACAGCCTTAATATATTTAATTAGGAGAGTTTTTAGAAATTTAACACCTAAGTTAATGGTGACGGTCCACAAGACATACATCAGGCTTTCATAGCTTATTAA
This sequence comes from Micropterix aruncella, assembly GCA_944548615.1. NCBI lineage: Eukaryota > Metazoa > Arthropoda > Insecta > Lepidoptera > Micropterigidae > Micropterix > Micropterix aruncella. Next base: position 21,746,777 of record OX155971.1, read on the forward strand.
AATCCATATTTTGTCAATGATGAAGTCGCTGGAAAGAGCGCAGTGATGTTTCCTCAAAATCACTAGACTCTTAACCTTGAAACTGTTTACACTACAGGACAGGAAACAGTGTGGAGATCTGATCGATTTGTTTATAGTGTTATATGGACATTATAGATAAAATCACCTCCCACATACTCCCCTTTAGTAACAGTGCCAATCTTTGTGGGTACTCTTTGTGATACAAATCCTCGGAAGCATTTTATCTCGAATGATACATAAATTCAAACACAATAAAGTAAGTGTATGTAATCTAAAAACAAAAGAAACAAAATGTAGTCAACCCTAGAGTAAAAAGACGTGAAATCAGTTCTATAATATTTACAACTAACGAACCAAATACAATATAATATATAAAAATAACCTTAAAATAAAATATTAAAATCCAAATCAGAGAAAATAAATACATAATGAAAATAAAGCAAAGAAAGGTAAGATAGTTATAGAATAACCAAATAAGATATATATTAAACTATCTAAAATCTCTGACCATACTGTAGAGCAATTAATCCTTGAGGCTGCTAACATTACAGATTTCAATTTACCAAATGCCAGAGAGGAAACCGCTATGGCTACTTTAATTTTGCCTGTCTGAGAATTAAATTAACTTTAGATTGAGTTAATATTATCATAATAATATTATCGCAGCGTTTTGAATTCAACCGATGGCAAAGTTGTACTCCGAGGATTTAGTTTTCTAACTACACAAAGACGTTTTCTCTCAAACGTCAACTTTGACGAAAGTGTGCATGTAAAGATAAATGAATTTTAGTTCAATTTTCAAAGTATGAATGACGATTATCCTCTATACATAAATAATTGACTATATGCTATACATAAACCTATACATTTCGCGTTTTATAAAGGAAAATTAAATCCAAAAATTGGTAGAAGGAAAAATATACATGTACATAATGTAATACATAATGTAAAAATATACATGGAAATAATGATGTAAATTATCTACGAAGAATTTTATTTTAATGGAAGATGGTTAAAATTTAGCTTACAAAAAGGAGCATATTGAGATGTCAACCACAACGGGCGAACCCGTCACCGCAGGACGTTTTAACGATTCATCGTTCTGTCGACCGTGCAGTGAGCGTAGAAGACTTAGGACATAACAAATCCGACGTCTAGCTACGACTCAACCCGCAAGAGACCAACGCCTTTACCGCGAGATAGTCAGTAATGTTACCTGGCGGGCCGACACTCGCGCCCTTGCTTCCAATTGTGACCAGATTTCTCCGGTCTCTCGATTGATTCCGAGTTCGAGGTCGCTTGCGCGGTCCTCTCCCTTGCGAAGCGGTGAAACGGTACACACCGAATCTGTCGCGGACCAAGGCGTCCTTTGCCCGACTCTGAACCGGGATCGGATCGCCAATGGTCATTTCAAGAGCAGTCGCCGTAAGGTAGACAACCACCCCCGCCCTATAGGAAACAGACAGTTCCCAGACTCCCCCGATTGTTAGTCGGAGAGCACAATCGATTGGCTTGCGCCGCTCGGTGCGCAGACCGTCCAGGAGCGCCAGAGGTTTGATTCCCAGGGGAGACTGGTTGACCCAGTGTCCTACCCAGGTTCGCACCCCATGCGTGGAGGCCATCGGATGGGTGTTGACCCGTGAGTGTGACCGACCCTGAACACATGGGTCATCGTGGCCACCTCATCATGGGCCCTTTAGCTCCCAGAAAAAGGAGCAGTTAGAAAAGAGAATAGGCATAATTTGGGCCCACTTTTCTAATAGCCCTAAATCATATACCAATGGAAAAATCTCTTACTATTTACGCTATTACGCTATTTCTGAGTTATATCCTATTTTAAATATGGCTAATTACATGATATCCCTTAGGGCACATAGCACATCCAGGTATTGTGTTTTAATAACTGTTTAAACGAAGCAATAAAGTACATAGGCTGTGTGAGTACAAAATATATATTCCTAAGAATGCTCAAGTTTGTCAGCAGTATTTGGAGGGGAACGACTGGGATATGTTACTTGGACTCTGTAATGTCTCATGATTTAATTGCCGCTCTGTTTACTGACGTATGTAAAATTGTAAGGTCAGCTGTCCAACATGGTTTGCCCAGTGACCGCACGTCATAATATTCTATCTTTTAACGATTTTCACTGCAAATAATATATTTTAAATAAATAATTGGAATAATGGTAATATTGTGTTTTCGTATAATTTATAATTAGCTTTATTTAAGAAGATTCCGAACTACAAAACTCAGAAACGGCTTATATTGAGGTAAGTTGTCTTAGTCATTAATATTAAATACTAGCTGATCCGTGCCCACTTCGTTGGGCGGTAAAACTTTTTACCTGTGGTGAAATTATGAGTGTGGTTCGGTTAGTACTGAGTGCTATGATTTATTTACATACTGTCAAAATAAGGGTTATATTTTTACTGCTTAAGTATGTGTGTATTTGCATGCCAATTTGACTATATTACCGTTATTTGTGAGTGTCTTCTTGTGAGTGTCTTATTTGTGAGTGTCTCATCTCTTTAACCATTTATGCAGTAAAAGGGAAATTATATGCAATAAAAGGGAAAAGTCTTTTGTTTTAAACACTTGAGACGATACATTTAGTTATTTTGATATGAATTCATAATTATTGATAATATGACCAATAAACATAACCTAACGATTTAAATTATTATTTTTTAATATAAAAAACTACTTTTTGTGACTTAAATATAAAAGTTACACATATGCTGTCGCTGACTTTTTTGTGGGCATTACCAAGATCTACAACTTTTCTTTAGAACTTAATCATATATCTCTCATCGTTGAGGCAGCGTTAGCTAGAAACCTTATCGTTCGACCGTTTTTTCTCTGACTTACTTTGCAAATCCGACTACCACGAAAAAGTCTTTTAATTTTTCGGATTAATATATAGCCTATGACACTCAAAAATAACGTGGCGAAAGCGTGCGGGTGCGTGGCATTGCAAAAATATCAAAAATTTTTGTCGCGTCAACTCTAAATGGAGCCTTAATATATATTTTTAAAAAAAGGTAAAAATCCCTATCATTTCGGTAGTCCTAGTGTATGGAATATCAATAGTTGTTTTTCCAAACGCAAAGATATTGGGCACGACTTAAGTGGACAAAGAATAAACTAATTCCCTGCAAGTGCCCTGTCAGCAGCTGTTTAGTCGGCTTAAAATTTAAAACTCAATTTGTCTTAATCTAAAATCGGGCGGTCGCCGAAATTATCGGACAAAGGCAGAACAAATCGTCAAACCCAAGAGGACACATCTACCGGACGAGTAAGTGGGCCTTTTCATTCAAGCATTTATTTCATCCTTATCTTTAGATAAAGTGAAGACAAGTGAGAACACTGTGTGAGTGTTCAGGTCTTTTTCATATCTCGGGGATCTCGACGAGAAATCTCGCCGTGAGGTCTGCAGCCGGTATTATTGTCTATACTAATATTATAAAGAGGTAAAGTTTGTGAGGTTGTGGGAAGTAATATCTGGATCTACTAAACCGATTTTGAAAATTCTTTTACCAATACAAAGCCACGTTATTTTTCAGTGTCATAGGCTATATATTAATCGGCAAAATGAAAACACTTTTTCGTGGTAGTCGGATTTGCAAAGTAAGTCGGAGAAAAAACGGTCGAAAGAAAACGTTTCTAACTAACGCTGCCTTAACGATGAGAGATATATGATTAAGTTCTAGTGAAAAGTTGTAGAGCTTGATATTGCCTACAAAACAGTAAGCGACAGCATATGTCTAACTTTTATATTTAAGTAAAAAAAACTAGTATTTTATATTTAAAAAATAATTTAAAACGTTTGGTCATATATATTGGTCATATTATCAACAATTATGAATTCTTATCAAAGTTAGTAAATTTATCGTCTCAAGTGTTTAAAACAAAAGACTTTTCCCTTTTACTGCATATAATTTCCCTTTTACTGCATAAATGGTTAAAGAGTAAAGACAGTCACAAATAAGACACCCACAAGAAGACACTCACAAGAAGACACTCACAAATAAAGGGTAATATTCTCAAATTGGCATGCAAATACATACACACATATGCAGTAAAAATATAACCCTTCTTTTGGCAGTCAGGAAATAAATCATAGCACTCAGTACTAACCGAACCACAGTCATAATTTCACCACAAGTAAAAAGTTTTACCGCCTAACGAAGTGGGCACGGGTCAGCTAGTCTAATTATAATCTCAAACATATAAGTCCGAAAAAAATAGTCAGTCAGTTGTTTGGGTCTTCGAAAGTCAGCTTAAAGTTTAATTAGGGTCAATGTTTCAGCAACCATCAAACATATGTATATATCCGCCTCTTTCAGTTGCTGCTTGTTTTTACTCGTAATTTGGCTAATTGGCGAGTACGCGACGCGGTAACAAGTCGTTCCCCCGGTTTCAGCTGATTGGTGTCCCCGTGACGTAATGTCGGTGTTAATGTACATATTCTGCGGTTTTTTCAGAAACTATTGTATTCTTGGTAAGGATTTCATACCCATAGAACCAGGAAACTACTTAATAAAGGGAGATTTGCCAAAAGGTAAAGTGTGTAACATCTGTCCACCTAAACTCAAAAGACGCTGTCTAGAGACGACCATGCACGAACTCAAAACAATCTGTACACACGAATGTCCGCGAGTATCAAATATATAATTCCGTCAGTCAGGACAACATTTGCCCAGAGACATATATTCTACATAGCCCCAAAATTATAGTGAAGTGAAGACATTTGGAAGACATTTGGAAGACAAACCTTAATAGATGGCTACTAAACAAGGGATATATAAAATCTGATGAACGTTTCGCAACGCACGACAATTTATTTAGTATCGCTTATCTATTATTCTTAATTAAATATGATTAAATTTGAACTATACATGTATTTATTTATTACATAGCTATATATTTAATAAAATTGGTATATTTATGTGTATATACAGGTGATGGGTCCAAATAATTTATTGTTAAAAAAACATTTAATTGCTTAAAATCGCATAAAAATATGCACATCTAAAGACGGGCCCAATTATCGCCTAGGTAGATGTGCTATTGGCAGGAAAGGTCATGAATTTACCGCGTGAATTTTGTAGCACCCGATATTTCGGCGATGTTGCAACCACCGTTGTACAGGGTAGACTGGGTAGATAGGGTAGTATACCCTGGAAAACGGCGGTTGCAATATCACCGAAACTTCGGTTACTACAAAATTCATGCGGTAAATTCGTTTCGAAAACCTTATTTTTAAAGAAAGAACTATTTAAAGGTGTTTTTTTGCTTGTCGTTTTTCCTATTCCCTATCGTGATTACATAAAGCCTTACGAAATTGACGTTTGCTATCAGAAAAATAAATATATTTCACAATTTCAAAGGGTGATGTAGTTTTTCGAATAATATTTAATGTCATAAAATTTTCCATCGTTTTTCAGTAAAATCATAGACAACAGCTTTTTTCTCTTGGACACTGTAATGTTCAATTCAAACAAGCAAATAATAAAGTATACTGAAATATTTTCTTATCATCTTATCTTGAATTCTAACTCTTGTTACTAAATACACTTTCAAAGGTATAACCAGCTCAGATGTGAAAATCGTTAACCCTGTGTACGCCATTGTTTTTGGAATGGCACTTGAAGAACACTAAGTACGTTTGAGAATAAAAAAGAATACAGAGTATTTATTTCCTTTACAACCATTACAATTGTATAGAAGGGAGGAGAATATGAGGCTTAAACTAGTTACTTAATTACCAAGGAATCATATGCAGTAAACTAATCAAAAATATTATAATTAACAAAGAAAACTATATCACAAACATTAGCAATAAAAATATTATTAAATTAAATAGTTTTCAAAGTATTATAAAATATCGTTATACATGTTTATGGATCTTTTGAAGATATCTACGTTTTTAGTCGCCTTAATTTATTTAGTGTTTTATTATTAGGTTTAAATCCTATGTAGAGGCTAGTCGCCTGGAACCTGGTAGTACATGGTATGATAAACAAAGGGTTTTATTCAAGGTGTCATGCTGTTGTACTTCCTCTTGTGGTATTTCCGAGCTCCTATTATAATAGAATTCGCAAAGAGCTTCTTGAGCAATAATTGCATCAGATTTGGTTTTCGGAAGTGTTCATGACATGACTGCCGTGGACCAATACCCACTATCGCACTAATGGTTCTTTTCTACAGAGGGAATAACACTGTTGATATGAGCTGCAGTACCCCATAAGATAAAGAAGAGTATTTATTTCTATTACAACCATTAGTGTTGTGTAAGAATGACATTAAATTAATCTTAAACTAGTTACTTAATTCAACAAAGGTCATATAAAATAAACTCAATTTAACATATATCATATACCTTAACTCCAAACTTTGCAATTAACAAAAACAAAGGCTTATAGCCTTTGTTTTATAATAAACACTATTGAAAATAAAAGAGAATACATTAAATTAAATTGTACGATGAAAAAAGTACGATGCTGTTTTCGCAATATTTCAAAATGTCGTTATGCGCATACATATTGATTTTAATAAGATACATCCGGATGGATCTTTTGAAAATATCGATGTTTTTAATTGCTTTTAATCTTTCAGGCAATTGATTGAAAAGATTGAGGCATAGGTATTGCCTGGAACTTTGCGGTACGTGCTACGATCGGCTGAAGGTAATGCGTTTTATTTCTTGTGTCATGCCGATGTACTTCCTCAAGGGGTATTGCCGAGCTTTTATTGCAATAGAATTCGCAAAGAGCTTTGTGAGGAAAAATCGCATATACGGTCAATATCCCTAGTTTTGGGAAGTGTTAACGACACGACTGCCGCGGACCAATACCCAATACCGCATGTATGGCTCTTTTTTGGAGATGTATTTCTTTCTCTCTTTTCTAGAGAATGCTATAGCGCTGGTGTGTTTCAACTAGCGGGTAATGTGAGAGTTTGAACAAATAATACATCATCAAAAGAGACAACTATCGACCATCGATCATACGATGCGTCCTCGTGAATTTATTATTTATGAAATGGAATAAGAAGCTCGTCACAGATGCGTGTCGTTTATTCGCTTAGCAGTATTTTGTGGTTTATGGATATTGTACGGGGGCATCATAAGTCAACATATGCCCATGACTATTGGTTTGGCAACCGTTCTGTGCCGGCGCAATGCAGGTGGCGCTGATAACACTGACAGCCAAACTATTAGCAATTTATTTGTATATCTACAAAAATCTGGATATTTATTATTATTTTAAAAATAATTGATTGATGATATCTCCAGCTCCATGATTATAGCTCCATTTGGGAGCTAATGGGCCCTGTTGGAGTTGGCCATGAATACCCATTCGCTCAGGATCGGTTACCTCCACGCAGAAGTGAGCGGATAGGACGCTAGCCTGCGGGCCAGTCTCCCCTAGGAGTCAACCTTCAAGCGCTCCTGGACGGTTTGCGCACTGTGCGGCGTCAGCCAATCGATTGTGCACTCCGACTAACAGCCGGGGGAGTCTGGGAATAGCAATGTTTCCTATACAGCGGGGGTGGTTGTTAACCTTATGGCAACTGATATTAAAATGCCCATTCGGCCACCCGATCCCGGGCGAATAAGCCGGGCAAAGGTCGCCGCGATAAGTTCGGTTGACACCGTATCACCAGAGAGAGGTCTTCGTAAGCGACCTTGATCTTGCAACCAGTCAGGAGGTAGGAGGTATACTGAAGGTTAAATCCAGGCGGAGATATCCTTCCGAACTGGTAGTCAGGGTACGAGGCTGCCCGCTGGATACGTTTCCCATTGCCTCGCCGTGAGCCGTTGGACTCTGACGGGCAGGTGGCGTAGCTAAACTGTGGATTGTTTTTCGTCCCAAGTCTTCTGCGCTTACCTCACGGGAGATAAAACGATAAATTTCGTTAAGACTTCTTTCGTTATAGTTGACAGCTCTAGTTGATTGATTATAAAAATCCAATAATGTAAGCAATGATAACAATAATATTATTCAATTATAAGTGCCATCTATCGCATTTCTTATACTCTTCTGTGCTGATTAGATCACGGAAATAATAGAAGCGAGACAGAATGCTATCTATTAATCTATCTAAACTGCGTAATTATTAGTTATTGAAGCCTATATATCAAATAAAAAAATTACATCTTAATGTGTATAACATCAAAATAATAAAAAATATGATTTAATAATTCGATAGTTAATATATTATTATGTTATACCATATAGGCGAGTTTAGAACGCCATCTATAGTGCGCCGCCATACAGTTATACCAGGAAAGTCGCCATATGGAATATAATAATAGAAGATTAGTCAATGTTTTAAACTATAAGTGCCATTATACGTTGCATTTTCATAGTAAAATCATGGTTTTCTACTCGTAGTCCGACGGTGAGCAATCTAATTTATAATCTATACTAATGTTATAAAGTGGTAAAGTTTGTGAGGTTGTAGGAAGTAATCACTGGATCTACTGAACCGATTTTGAAAATTCTTATTGTCAGTTATTTGTGAGTGTCATAGGCTATATATTAATCCGAAAAATGAAAATACTTTTTCGTGGTAGTCGGATTTGCAAAGTAAGTCGATGCGAAGTAAGCCTCAACGAATGAGATATATGATTAAGTTCTAGAGAAAAGTTGTAGAGCTTGGTAATGCCTACAAAAAAGTCAGGGACAGAATATGTCAAAATTTTATATGGATGACAAAGAGAAGTTTTTAATATTAAAAAAATAATTTAAATCGTTAGGTCATGTTTATTGGTCTTATTATCAACAATTATGAATTCATATCCAAATAAGTAAATTTATCGTCTCAAGTGTTTAAAACAAAAGACTTCCCTTTTACTGCATATAATTTCCCTTTTACTGCATAATTGATTAAAAAGATAAGACACTCACAAATAAGACACTCACAAGAAGACACTCACAAATAACGGTAATATAGTCAAATTGGCTTGCCAATACATACATACATATGCAGTAAAAATATAACCCTTCTTTTGGCAGTCAGTAAATAAATCATAGCACTCAGTAATAACCGAATCACACTCATCATTTCATCACAAGTGAAAAGTTTTACCGCCCAACAAAGTGGGCACGGGTCAGCTAGTAATATTATAAAGAAGTAATGTTTATAATTTTGTTTGTTTGTAAGTCTGTATGTAGGGCAGTGGCGTAGCGTGCCTTGGCGGGGTCCCGTATAAAAATTTGTTTGGGGGCCCTTAGGAAGGGTAAATATTTCTCACAAAAGAAAAAAAATGTTTGCATATACTTAAAAGAAATATTTATTAATCATAATTATCTATCTGTCACTTTTTCCAAAATGTTTACAAACAATTCAAATTAAATATACACTCTCCTTGCCTTTTTTCCGGCAAACTGTTTATTAAATCATTTATAGCTGATGATGACTTTAGTTTTTCTAAAGTTTCTGCCTCTATGTACAATAGTGACAGGTCTGACAGGCGTTCATGTCCCATCGAAGTTCTTAGGTATTTTTTAACAGTTTTACTTTTGAAAAACTTCTTTCAGCAGTTGCAGTTGTAACTGGAAGGGTCAAGAATAAAAAGCATGCTGTTGTTACCTCCGGAAAACTGGTGCAATACTATTGAATTTTATCACCAATAATTCAATGAGTTCCTTAATGGAATAATTTTTTTGAATTTCAGATTTTAAGCATGTTTTTAGAGCTTTTAATCTATACTAATATTATAAAGAGGTAAAGTTTGTGACGTTGTAGGAAGTAATCTCTGGATCTACTGAACCGATTTTGACAATTCTTTTAACAATAGAAAGCCACGTTATTTGTCAGTGTTATAGGCTATATATTAATCCGAAAAATAGAAAGACTTTTTCGTGGTAGTCGGATTTTCAAAGTTAGTCGGAAAAAACGGTCGAACGATAACGTTTCTAACTAACGCTGCCTTAACGATGAGAGATATATGATTACGTTCTAGAGAAAAGTTGTAGAGCTTGATAATGCCTACAAAAAAGTCAGTGACATCATATATCTAAATTTTATATTTAAGTCACAAAAAGTAGTTTTTTTATATTAAAAAAATAATTTAAATCGTTAGGTCATGTTTATTGGTCATATTATCAATAATTATGAATTCATATCAAAATAAGTAAATTTATCGTCTCAAGTGTTTAAAACAAAAGACTTTTCCCTTCTACTGCATAAATAGTTAAAGAGATAAGACACTCACAAATAAGACACTCACAAGAAGACACTCACAAATAACGGCAATATAGTCAAATTGGCATGCAAATACATACATACATATGCAATAAAAATTTAACCCTTCTTTTGGCTGTCAGGAAATAAATCATAGCACTCAGTACTAACCGAACCACACTCATAATTTCATCACAAGTAAAAAGTTTTACCGCCCAACGAAGTGGGCACGGGTCAGCTAGTTGGTCATAAAGAATAACTGAGATATCTTTACTGTATTTAGCCAACAGTTTTCCGGAAGCGTTTAATATCTCTTCGTTTGAAGAAGACAGGAGTTTCTCCGGTTGTAATATTTCGAATATACTACTCAGGTCGCCAGGTCAGGTCAGGTCAGGTTGGGGGCCCCCGTGGCCCGGGGGCCCCGTATAATTGATACGGCAGATACGGCGGTAGCTACACCCCTTATGTAGGGGGGAATCTCCTAAACTACTTATCCGATTAAAAAAAATCTTTCACTATTGGAAAGCTTCATTATCGATGAGTGTGTTGGAGCTTCAGTCCAACATACCCACAACAAAAAAGTAATTTCTACAGAATCGAAGCCGCAAATTCG